>CAKNYM010048889.1:30893-63193 GCA_932195095.1 Andricus curvator
ACAGACAGACAGACACCTTGGTAAAAACCGTTTTTTCTGGCTCAGGGGGTCTCAAAACGTGGAGATTTGATGAAAACCGACTATGTCAAATTTTACATAAAACCAATACCTTCTCATTAGAATGAGAATGTAACAAAAAATTAGACTATGAGCGGTTCTGCTAAATAATAAGCGGACACATAAAAATGGAAAAGAGTGTTCATAATTAAATGACAATGTGTCTGTTAATTATTGATAACCAATCACTGACACCAAGTATCTTTACAAAATATATAGTAAATAATTTAAATTAGTCTCAGTCAGTTGACATGATTTTTTTAGATTTAATTCAAGAAAATAAAAAAATTATGACTTATTCTATCTCAGGACCATCAAAATCATACATTTTTACTTAAAATATAAAATTTGTTTAACAATTCTTTCATTTCAAACCAGTGAGTTGCGTCCCGTTATTACAAAAACATTTTTCTTTGATATTTTTTATTTAACGGTTAGATTGAGGTGACCTGAATATATATTTTGGATTCACAGACAGGATCTTATATATTTAATGAAACTCATTTCACTTATTGAATAAAATACCGCTTTGTCTGAATTATAGGTGACGTATTGATCCAAATTAAACCAAAAATTATATTCAATGATGAATCTACATTTAGAATCAGTTAAACATAACTTTTCTTAATCCTTTATTTCTTTTGCATACAAAATGTAAAGTTAATGTTTATACCATCTCCTTCGTATTACCGTGACACGGGGCTAAGTGGGAGAAAAAACGGGGAAAGCGGGACATATGAAATATTTGCATTTCATGATCTGACATTCCTTTTTTTCCATAAAAGGGTAGTGTCCCGCTTTGCACTGCATGTCCCACTTAGCCTCGTTTTATGATACTGGGTAAAAATTATTCAATTACATATTAAAAAAAAAGTTTTTCTCTGTTCAAATTTGCGTGAGATGAAAATTATATTTTTGAACAACCTTAACATAATATTTGCATGCAAAGGGGATAAAACATTTATTTAACAAATTTTATTACAATTGAATCCGTTATAATTATCAACTACTCAGTGTCAACTCAAGATACGAAAATTGCACCGTAGTGGTAATTTTTATCACATAAAAAAAAAACACCCAAATAAATTACGTCGGCTTTGAAAATCTACGAATCATGCTAACACATGTGCTACTTACCCAAATAATGAATAGTGAACCTAATTTTTATCTATAAACACTTTACGATGTTTAGGAAGCATGTATTGTCAAGCTGAAATTGAATTTAGAAATAGTCAATGACATTTTTTATTATTGAGTTAAATTTTTTATTTCTGTAAAAGGATAACTTCTTTTTGCGAAATGTCTACGCACACCGAAAATATTCAGTCTACGCCCACTGAATTTCGGTGACCCTAGTAGCTCTTTTCCCATTTTTACTTGACTTAAGAAAAATATTTGTTCTACTATCACCGAATTTCGGGGAACCTAGGCGTGAATTTGAGGTAGTTCATGAAGGTTAAAAAACCTCGTCTTCCGAAGAGATTGTTAAATTCGTTTTGATCTTAGATAAAAAAGAGAATTAATTTACTCAAGGCTTCTTTGGTTTTAACGGAAAAATTCTCATTACAATACCCAAGCTCGATTTTTTATATCTATTTATATAATTCTCTAATAAATTATATAATCACAAAAATTTAAATTTGTCAATAGCATTTACGATGTATAAAACAGAACTGTGAGCTCTATCCAAAAATGTTTAGAAAATATTTTGATTGCCTTCTAAAAAAAAATTTCTTGTTAAACTTCTGTTTTGTACCTCGCGCTATTTGGCTGATGATTTGAATTTACTATTGTTCACTCGCATTTTTTATGCTTAAGAGAAGAACAGTAATTCCTATCAAAAAATGTGACGATTACTTTTTGTATCTTTCTAGAAGCACTATTTTCTTTTCAGAACTACTTTCATATCTCACGTACTTCAACTCGAAATTAGATTCTCCATTTTTCAGTAGCATCTTCGATGTTTAAAAGAAAAACCGTCAGTTCTGTTTATAAAAAGCTTGAAAACGAACTAGAATACCTTTTTATATGCATAAAATGGGGGTTTTGGACCCTTTTTCAAATTTCGCATGGTTAGTCCGGAAATTGAATTTTTGATTTTTTCAAAAAAGCGTTACCGCAATTCAAACAAAAACTATACGTTTTATCAAGAAATGTTTTCAAGTAAATTTGTAGATCTTTTCAAACTGAAAAATTTTCCCTCTGGAAATTTTTTTCGTATCTCGGATAGTTTATCTGGAAGTTGGAATTTTTTATCTTTAATAACCTTTTTCATGGTTAAAACAAAACCTACACATCTCATCAAAAACCGGGCTTGAGAAAATTTATAAATATTATGCAGATGAATAATTTTTTTCAACATTTCTTTTATCTCATATTATTTGTCCGGAAAAATGAATTTTTAATTTTTTGAAAAGCATTTTCGATTCTCGCCCTTCCTTTTTAGGCCCTCAAAAAGTGTGCGAAAGCTCAGTCCAATCTGGTCAGTCTTTCCAAAGTGGAGATTTGATGAAAATCGATAAACTCAAGTTTTACATTAAACTAATATTTTCTCATTAGAATCAGAATGTAATAATTAATTACAATAAATTAATGGAAAAAATTAGTCAATCTAAAAGTGATGTAATAAAAAGGAAGATCTCTTACAGATGAAAAGAGTTCGAATGTTATTGGTTTAAAGATTTGTTCGAACAAAATGTGTACGTATTGTTTCACTTTTAAATTAGAAAAACTGGACCCCCTAAACCACATGTCCTCAGTTTTTCGGAAAATTATATATAATATTTTTTTAATTATAATTCTTGCTGACAGCATTTTTTACTGGAATTATTATCACGGAAAATCTTTTGATCTGAATGATACCACAAGAAATTGGTCGAGATTCTCTTTTTTATGGTTCAGGCATCAACTACGAAATTCCAAATTTGTATTTTCGCATTGATTTCGCATGATTAATATGTCCGAAAATATTGAACACGCTAGAAATAAAAAACAATAAACAAAATACGCTTCTAAAAATTCTAAAATTAATTATCTTATACATTTTGTTCAATTTTTTTTAAGATACACTATTGATTTTTAAAATTGTTTCCGGAATGATTAGGTATTAAAAAAAAAAGATTTAATCCGTAAAGAAATGTCAAGAGTGAGAACATTCGGGTTGAAAATCTTTGAGGACTAGCTTATGAATATGCTTTAATTTTTCATCATCTTATTCTATTTTTCACAATTCTCGATCAGAGAGTTTTAAATTCAACGTTTTATAGATTTATAGAATTATGAGACAATTATAACTGTGACTGTTTATTGAATTTTCAGTATCTAAATATAAAAATGCAGAATTATGGTTTGAAAATATTTTGTTACTATTTAATATCACAATTCAATATTTTCAAATATACAATTGAATACTGCTCATTTTAATGTGTTCAACTGTTTAGCATTTAATTAAAGTATTCGCCGTCATTCAGCAGTGGAGAGAGTAAAAGTGTGTAAATGAGAAAGTGAAATTTTGATTAGACAAATTACTATAATTAAAAAAATATCAGAAGATTATAGTGTCGAGGGCAACAATTTCCAATGAATACTCCAATAGGATTTGTTGCCAGAAAAACCTTGCCTTTTAAATCGATGTATCGATTATATTTTTAAATATCAGCTTTTTTTATTCGAATTAGTGTGAACTTTATTGCACCCCTCCCTAATCCCAATTACTCCCACTCAGGGATTGGTAATCATTTATGCACACCCCCAATATTTTTTAAGTACCTTAACATTAAAAAATTTTGAAATAACCAATTTCTTCCCATTATTCGAAAATTTAATCATTTTAATTTCAAAAGATCGAAATCTCGTAAATAATATATCTAGTTTTCTCAAAATCAAAGATATGTTTAAAGATGTTAAAAAGGTCAGAGCATTTTTCCGTTAGAACCAAAGGAGCCTTAAGATTGTTAAAGATATGTTTACATGCAAATTGAACGTGATATTTTTTTAAATTTAATGTAGGTGAAATAGTGAAGAAATCTTAATAAGGTCTTAGTGAATAACAAAGCAAGGAAAATCAGACTTTAGTTTTTGTTTCATGGCCTTCACAAGATTTGAGATAACAAATCTCGTCTGAGTAATACCCATATTAAGAAAAGAGAACTCTTTTCGAGAATATTCCAAATTTGTTTTGAATGAATCTTTAGTCTTTATAATGCAATATTCTTGATAACAAAAGGCAACGCATTTATGTTTCTGATGAAATTGAGGAGATATTCATCTTTTGAAGGACTTTTTTTTCCTAAGGTGTACAAGAAGTAGATTCATAGTTTTAGTTAAGCATTTATGTCATAAATTATTTCTCCAAATCTACCTATTCCGAATTTTGGAACGACGAGGAGAAATCGGAAAAGGATTTTTCAAAATCAAGTGTCCCTGACATACAGCTTTCTTCTACAAAAATAAATCAGATATAAAAAACATCCGCTAAATAAACACAATTTGTTTGTTGAATATGAATGTAAAAAGTGTAACCAAGAAAAATGCATCATTCACGTCTAGGGTCTATTGCTGTTTTTCAAAAACAAAAACAATGTACATTTTTCATTTTTTCATACAAAAAATATATAAAACGAATAGAAATTATATATAATATTTCACTATATGTATAATTTTTCTGCCTGGGTTGCTAACTGCGTAATATTTACATAAGATATAAAAAAATCAGGAAAGGCTATACGTAAATGAAAGTATAAAAAGGCTTCTACGTAAAACGGAATTATTTTATTTTTTCGAAAATCTTTAAGAACGTTTCAAAAAATGCAAGGTATGTCTAATTAGTCACAGTTTCACTCAGATCATTAAATCTACAGACTTCATGATACTTAGAGTTGAAAAACCTGCAAAATAATTCGAAGCTGAGTAGATTTATTAAGTTGGAAATATAGTTAAGACTTCCATTCAATAGTGTCTTCAGCTAAAATTATGTTAAGGCTACTTAATAATCCTCTTAATCATCTCTTGATTATTTTATATTTCTGATACTGATAATTCTAAATTTGAACTTTGGTTTAGTGTGATTAATTGTGTATGCTAAATTACACGTAACATGTTTTCAAAGCCTGAAAGAAGCTGAAATATTAAAAAATTTCCAATCAGTTTTTTGTTGAATAACAAAGATATGAAAATCAGACTGTAAAAATAACTACGAATTACAAATATGAGCCTAGTGACGTAATTACTAATTTCGTGTTGAAAATAATTTTTGTCTGTTGGCCTTCACAAGCTTTTAAGCATATATGAAGCACTTTTAATAATAAAAAACAACCAACGCAATTACAGTTCGCGTGAAATTGAAGAAATATTCACATTTTAAAGGATAATTTTTTTCCTAAGCTATACAATGTAGATTCATAGTTTTAAGTAGGCATCTATGCCACCAGTTATTTCTCCAAAGGCCGTGTCTACGTCTAGGTTCCAGTTTTATTTTATAACTACGGCAATGTTTACCTAAGATATGAAAAATACGGCAATTATATCGTCGTATATTAAAGACACGCCCAAATTTTGTACTAAGATCAGCTTATTAATAGTTTTCAAAATAATTTTATATTTCTGAGACTGATGATTTTGAATTTAGAGATTAATGTACTGCTTGAAAAAAGTTCCTCTCTATATGGTTTGTTGCTTCAAAAAAGAAAGAAGAAGTCAGTATTAGAACAAATTGAGAAAAATGTTGATAATAATTGAACTAGATCATATTTTGCACAAATACGTGTATTAGTTTTTCAAATTTTTATTTATCCAATCACACAAAACTACCAGGTATCAAGTCGATACGGCAAATGGATCAAAGCGGTGCAACATTTTGATATCTATATTCATGATCAACTTGATTCAAATTTCTAGATCAATTATCTGTCATAAAATCTCAACTACTCAACAGATTATGACATTATTTAATCCGCTGAACTGAATGATGACCATTAAAAACCTTTTTAAAATAAATTGTTAATCAGATATAAAAAAAAATATTTTCTTAGTTCCGTTTAATTAAAATGATTATTGAGGTTGTGGATGTAAATCTCGATCAAGGATCGATTATCGATTTGCAGAATTTGAATTTGGCAGAAAGAAATGTTTTTAGAAAATTCAAAACTGCAGGACATTCAGAACTGAAATTAAGCTACCCTGATAATTTTTAGAAATTTATCAATTGTTCTTGTCATTCTGAGAAGTAAACCTGGTAGTCCAGGTGTTTGAAATACATCTTCCCTCAAGAAGTTGAGTTCATGACCGAATTGCATCCCGAACTGAAATTTAAATTAACCTAGCAATTTTTCCAACGTCTCGTCCTTCTACGAAGAAAACCTGATAGTCCAGGTATTTAGAATACATCTTCTTCAAAGAAGGTGCCTTCAGGACTGAAATTTTATTCACCCTGATCGTTTTTTCAACGCCTGGTAGTTCTAGGAAGTAAACTCGGTACTCAAGGTGTTCAAAATACATCTTCCCCTAGGAAGTTGTATTCAGAATTGAAGTAGAAGGCAACCTGGCTATATTTCCAAGGTCTCGTCCTTCTAAGAAGTAAATCCGGTAGTCAAGGTATTTAGAATACATCTTCTTCAAGGAAAGTCCCTTTAGAACTGAAATTTTATTCATCCTAACCATTTTTCCAAGGTCTCGTAGTTATAGAAAGTAAACCTGGTGGTCCAGGTATTAAAAATACGTCTTCCACTAGGAAGTTGTGTCTGGAACTGAAGTAGAAGACACCCTGGCCATTTTTCCGAGGTCTCGCCCTTCAAAGAATTGAACCAGGTAGCCCAGGTATTCAGAATACATCTTCTTCTAGGAAGGTGCGTTCAGAACTGAAATTTTATTCATTTTAAACGTTTTTCCAAGGTCTCATCCTTCTAAAAAGTAAACCTGGTAGGTCAGGTATTCAGAATACATCTTCTTTGAGGAATGTGCCTTCAGAACTGAAATTTTATTCACCCTAACCGTTTTTCCAAGATTTTGTAGTTCTAGGAAGTAAACCCGGTAGTCTAGGTATTCAAAATACATCTTTCCCTAGAAAGTTATGTCCAGGACTGAAGTCGAAGGCACCTTAGAAGGGGAAAGGTCAAGGAAGATGTATTTTTAACACCTGGACTATCTGGTTTACTTCTTAAAATTCTGAGACCTTCGAAAGCCTATGAGGTTATCTGAAATTTGTGTTATAAACAGAACTTCCTCAAGAAGGTGTATTTTGAAAACCTGGACTACCGGGTTCACTTCTTAGAATAACAGGACATTCAAAATCCGATCAGGTTGTCTTAAATTTTAGTTATGAATACAACTACCTCAAGGAAGATGTATTTTGAACTCTTGGTGTACCAGCTTTACTTCTCCGAATGACGAGACCTTCGAAAACCGATTAGCGTGTTTTAAGTTTCAGTTACGAACACAAATTTCTCGAGGAAGATTTTTTTTAAACACCTGGACTACCGGGTCTTGAATTTCAGTTTTAAACACAACTTCCTCGAGAAAGATGTATTTTGAGCGCCTGAACTATTATTAACGCCATCAATCACTTCTTCATTATTTTAATAATTATTTCTGAACTCTAATTAAAACTCTGTATCCAGAATATTATTTAGAAAAACAACTTCCTGTCGCGGTTCACTTTCAGAAACCCATTCCTGTCATTTTATTCTGCATACCGATGCTAGTACACCCTGAAGTTGCGATCCTTAACTTTTATTGAACAATTTAATACCCCAAGTTTTAGTGGGATATTGTTAGTATTCATAAATAATCATACATATTGTGTACAAATAACAAAGTAAAATAAAAATAATGTGAAGAATACAGGAATCAACATCTAATTATAGTGTTAAATCTTCATTGTTTTTTTTTTTTGATATTGCGATTTGATTTCTCGCAGATGTATAAGTTGAAATAATTTCTTTGTGTATGTATAGCTTTTGCTTCAAGTAGTATACTACCAGCACCTGATATAAGGTGTGAGAGTAATTGATATCTCATGTTAAATTTTAATTCAATCTAAAGAAAATTTATTATTATCGCTATAGATGATAGAAAACTGTGAGTTTTTGAAATGACAATTAAAATTGCCATTTTTATGCCAAATCTTCGGTCATTATTTTTCAGAAATCGTTGGTTGTTATTTTATAATGAACTTGGAATATGATAATATGCATATATAGAATATAGAATATAAAACACAGAATATAAGAATATGCTGAGAAAATGTATTTTGGTAGTGCCATTGCGTTTACCATAGAACAAGATGATTTCTCTGGAGCTTGCAGAGAAACATTTTCAATTCTGAAGACTTTGAACCTCTCAGAACAAAATTTTAAATGCTTGTATAAATCTCAGTCGGGAAAATACTTTATTACATCTCTAATAATACCAATTTATTGAAATCTTAATCATAAGCAGATTCAGATTTATTTTTTGAAATAAGTTTTTACTTGAATTTATCTTAGGGGCCGTCCATAAAATACATTACTAATTTCAGGTAGGGTTACGAATTTAATGTTAAGTACGTTTCATGATGATGAATTTTAACAAAACTTGCAATTTTTGCGGAAGATGTCCCTGTAATGATACATTTCAATGATGAGTTAATAAGTTTGGCAATGACTTTTATATTTAAGACCTTTCCTTTTTCTAGCTTTCACGCTTAGGTGCGAACTGAATTGATAGAACCCAATCATAAAATCCAACTATTTTCGGTTCAATGTTTCATTTTTCTGTCAAAAAATCTACGATCAATTTTTTAGGTATGGAACTCATTTCGTTTCGTAAAAAATGTTACTAATTAGTTGACGATTTAATCATTTTGTTGAAGATGCGACTATTTTGTTAAAAAGTCATCTGTTTTTATCAAAAATTCAACACTAAGTTGAAAGTTGAACTACTTTGCTGAAAATTCATTTTTTCGGTTGAAGATTAATCTTTGGCTAAAACGTTTACTTTTTTGTTGGAAATTCGTTTCATTTTTAATTTAAAATTATTTTTTGAATGCAAATTGAACTATTTCATTCATAGTTAAAAAGTGTTCTTTTTTAGTTAAAAATATGACTATTTGATTAAAAGGGTATCCTTCTTAGTTGAAAATTTAAATGTTTGGTAGAAAATTCAACAAATTGTTTAAAAAATAAACTAATTATTTGAAAAGCTTTTTATTTGAAAAATCATATTTTCGGGTTAAAAATTCGAATCCACCATGGCGAAGGTCTAAGATAGAATCATGTGATGGCCCAGCAATGTTTATTTTTAATATAACATTTTTATAAGGCCACCATGGAAGTCAACATATCGCTCTTTTTTAAAATTCACTATTTTTTACGAATGTGTTTTGAACAAGCAATTTTTTAATTTCTTTGACATGCCATGGTTCTCTCCAAAAATTTTACAAGGACTCACTCCATTTAAGAATAATGTGGCTATTTACATAGTTGTGTTTATTGTTTATTGTAATTGTTTTTTTTTCAAACTATCAAGACTTTAAAAAAGTTCAAGAACGTAAAGCACGACATATAATGTTAAATTTGACTTAACGATTTTAAATATACTATACATGATAAAACTATACAAGGGAATACTCTATACAAGCGAATTAACAGTATATATTTTACTGAAAATGTGGAAAGTAGGCAGTTTCATACGATTTTAATGTTTACCTAAATCAAGATTTCAATGATTATTATGTATTGAAAAATAAAAAGTAATCTAGTAGAAAGACAAACCGAGTTCAAGAAATTTCAGGTTGAAAATCTTTGAAGCTCACAAGCTGTGCTCGCTATAAAATAATTTTTGTCAAAACCAATGTTTGTTCATCGGGAAAATAAGTTATCAATATGCTCAGATTATCAATAAAGTTACTTTATTTTTCCTGAAAAATTATTGAAATTTTAGGTAATGCTTCAGAATTTATAAAAGCACGTCTGCCTGGCCGATTTGAGTTTTATTTCGTTTAAATAGTGTATCTTCTATCATTTTTAATTTTAAATTAACTGAAATCAGGGCTTAAGTGCCCTAGATAAAATCAAATCAATAAAATTGCCCCTGAATAATATGTAATGAGGAACAAACACATGTATTCAAATTTTTCAGTCATTCATGAATATACTTTCCTCTAAATAAAGGAATAATGTATGCATGCAAAACACACGCAATATGTTTTTAAAACGTTACAACAAGTGAAATAATAAAAAAAAATTAATGAGGTCCAGTTCAATAACAAAGCTATAAAAATCGGACTCTAATTATAACTGCGAATTACGAATATTTGCCCAATGATGTAATTACTGAGTGTGTGCTACACCTGAATTTTGTTTTTTGGCCTTCAGAAGATTTGAGATAACCAATCTCGTCCGTGTGAAGCTCATATTCAGAAAAGATAATTCCTTTCGAGAACATTCCATATATTTTTTTAATTGACTTTAGTCTTCATGGCGCAATTTTCTTCAAAAAAAAAAAAAGAAACGCAATTATGATTCTAATGAAATTGAGAAAATGTTGACATTTTGAAAGATTATTTTCTCGAATTGTCTATAGGCTCACCGAAAATATTTGTGTGAAGCTCACCGAATTTTGATAAACCTTTTTTTATGAGCCACCCTTTTCCAGTTTCACTGGACTCACCAAAAATATTTTTCCTGCACTCACCGAATATCGGTGAAACTAGGCTAGGCCTTTTTTTCTGTCCAAACCTGTACAATGTACAATCGCAGTTGAATTATGCATCTGTGCCATTAATTATTTCTTCAAAGACCATATCTGCACATCTGAAAATTTCCGTATGAACAGCGAAAACTGAAAAAGAAAAATATTCGTCGTCCCGAAATTCGGGACAAGGAGACATTATTACGTTACAGTGCTTTCTCTAAAAATTATACATAAAATATATCTTTCCCCAAAATAAAAAGAGTTTTTTAAATGTAAAAAATATAAACACGAAAAATCTAGAATTTATGTCAAGGGTATATTGTTATTTTCTAAGAACGGCAATATTTACCCAAGAAATAAAATATCTGGCAAAGATATCGGCGTATATAAGGTGTGTCTGTAGAAGTAAACGTAGGTATATAAAGGCTTGAACGTTGAATCACAGTATTGTGTTGCTTAAAAAATCTTCAAGAACGTTCCGAAAAATTAAGGGTACGTCTAATCAGTCTCATCTGTACTACGATTATTCCATCAATAAATTTTAACAAATTAAAATTTTATAAACCGGTAAAAAATCGGAACTAAAAAAAAGTGGTATTAAAAATCATTGCTGACTTTGAAACGTGATTACTCAATCAAAAACGAAGCGAGAAGCTTTGTTGAAACTCTGTTGTAAAGCTTATCAAATTTTGTGTTGAATGGCTCCTATCAAATATATTTTTGACCTATCGAAGAGAATATACCACGTGAGAAGTTTTGAAAAAATGCAAGAATAAATCTTTTCAACATTAATAATGTTAATAATTTTTCTCGATTTTTCAGTATATTTTGTGAATTTATTTTGAAAATGCATTAATCAGTTTAAAAATCTTTATATTTTCAACCTCAAAAGATAAACTTTCAACCCAATGATTGAATTTGAAGAAGTAATAATTATTAACAAAATATTTGAAGTTTAAAGCGAAAGGGACGAATTTTCAACATAATAGTTGAATGTTTAATCAAATGGTTGAATTTTCAACATACAAAAATGAATTTTCAATCGACTGCGACTGGTCGAATTCTCAAACAAAAAAGATCAATTTTAAACAAAAAACAGTTGCGCTTTGAACCAAATAGTTGAATCATCAAATACAGAAGACGAATTTTTTAGAAGACAGTTTAATTTTCAAACCAAAAAACCAGAAGGACAAATTTTCTATCCAAAAGGTCAAATATTTAACAAAATAGTTCAATTTTCGACCAAAAAAAAACTCTTTTCAAGAAATTAATCAAATTTGTAAGAAAGAAGTTGTAATTTTCAATTAAAATTATGAATCTGTGAGAAAAACAATTATTTTCCTCACAAAGAAGTTCACCTTTTACCTAAGTAGTTGAATTTTCAATTTAAAAAATGATTCTCAACAAAAAATATACCAGTTGATATCTCAGCAAAACGAGATTTTAATTTTGAATAAAAAACAGTGGACTCTAATAAAAAAGACGAATTTTCAATAAAATACTTAAATTCCCAACCAAAACAGAATAATTTTTTACCAAACAGTTGGACTTTAATCTATAAAAGATAAAATATCAATCAAAGGAGATGAATTTTCAAAAAAGAAAGATTGTTCATTCAGGATAGATAAGAAATGTCAACCAAATTGCTGAATTTCCAAGTCAAAAGGGTAAATGCTCTACAAAACATTTGAACTTTTCAACAAAATAATTAAATTTATAATTTAAAAAGACGAACTCTCAACTAAAAAGTGGAATGTTCAAGCCAAAGAAAGGAATTTTTTACAAAACAATTAAGTTAAATTTCAAGAAAAAGTTGAATTTTAAACTCCAAATGATCAATTTTCAACAAAAAATGGAATAATTTAATTTGCTATTCAAAAAGTGAATTTTCAACGAAAGAAACGAATTTTCAATAAAATAGTTGAATTCTCCACCAGAGAGAAGAATTTTTAACTAATAAAATCAATTTTTAACAAAGTAGTGCATCTTTCAATAAATTAATTGAATTTCCGATCAAGAAAAATAATATCCTACTGAATAAAATCAATACCTTCTCATTATGATGAGAATGTAATAATTCATTATTTTTCGTGCGATCTTGTAGGCCCTTCAAAAAGTAACATTTTTATTTTCTTGACTTTTTTTCATATCGTGCCCTCTGAGTCAGAAAAAATAGTTTTTACGTCGGTGTTTGTCTGTCTGACGTCGTTGTCGTCTGTATACCGGATAACTTTTAAAAGACTAATCGGATTGGATTGTGCTTTAGCACTCCGTTTCGAAGGCCAAAAAGAAAGACTGAGTTTGTTAACCAGCCATTTTGGATAGAAATTCAAAAAGTTAAGAGCATTTTCAAAATTGTGTAGACCATTTGTTTCAAAATTCAGAAATTCCATGGACGGCTATCCGTACTACTCAAAAATTCAAATAATTTATCCTCACGACTTTTTTCGATGAAATGACATTTGTTACTTATAGCATTTTCAAAAAAAAAAATCTGCCCGCTTCGCGGGCACATTCTCATCGCGCGCTTCGCGCGCGGCTCGCTTCGCTCGCAAGTTTGAGCGCGCCTAGGGCGCGCTACTGTTGGATCTCGCGCTTCGCGCTCGGTCATATATTTATCTCGCGCTTCGCGCTCGATTATGTATTCACCTCGCGCTACGCGCTCGGGCGTATCTACATCGCGCTTTACGCTCGGTTGCTCTAGATTTTTCAACTTCGTGTTCGACTTCGATGAAAAGAAAAAGTTTGTTTGCAAATATTATAAAATTATCAAAACCTCTAAATATTAAGTGATTGTTAAGTTTGTTTTTATTTTAGACTGAAAAGGAACTTCATTTACTCAAGGTTCTATCGACCTTAAGGAACACATTCTCATCCAGACACTCGCGCTTCGCGCTCGATATTTGATTTGAAAATCATTTGAACCTTGCGTTCCACGCTCGGTTCTGTGCACCGTATGATAGAAACAAAAATGTTTGAACGCACTTACGATGTGCGATTTGGTAAATACACTGAGCGTGCACTTTGTGCTTCGTGTTATATGTTTTTCATATACAAATTACTAAATTTGTATTTGATTTCAAATGAAAAATAATGATATAATTTAGGCGACAAATTTTATTCATTAAAATTTTATTTTAGCTTGTGCCGTTTTTCAAAAAGCTAATTTTTTCATTTTGAATATATTCTTACAACAAAAATTGATTACAAGTTTGTAAATCTTTTTTGAATGCACAATTTTTGTTCATTTATCTGTTTTCGTACCTTGCATTGTTTTTTCAAAAATTTAATTTTTTTTATTGTCAATGTTATTTTCACGAATAAAACAAAAACTACGCATCCTATCGAAACATGATTTGCAACAAATTTGTACCTCTTCCTTGGATGAACAAATGTTTGTTCTTGTCATTTTTTTCGTAGCTCGTGTTATTCGTCTAAAAATTTGATTTTTCTATTTTCAATGCTGTTTTTTACGAATAAAACAAAAACTACGCGTCATATCAAAAAGTGAATAATAAGAAATTTTTAGATCTTTTTTGGGTGTACAATTTTGGTGGAATGATCTTTTCTCGTATCTTGCATAGTTTCACAGCAAAATGGAATTTTTGATTATTTTTTTGTGCGATCAAAATTTGAATTTTTTATTTTTCAAAAAATTCAAAAAGTTGTTATGAAAATATTATAGGGTGTTCAAAAAGCAACGTTTTTCTCCTCTTGACTTTTTTTCATATCGTGCGTTTTTCGGCTTAAAATGTACATTTTCGTTTGTTTTTTGGAATTTTGAAAATGCTATAACTCCAGTAATTTTTGTTTTATCACGAAAAGTCATTATAATATTTTGTTCGTCATTTTGCGTACTACTAATAACCATACATAGAATTTTTAAATCTTAAAAAAAAGTGGTCTCAAAAATTTTCAAAATGTGCTCACTTTTTGAATTTTCATCCAAAATAGCTGGTTAACGAACTCGTTCTCTATTTTTCGGCCATAAAAAAGTGTGCCAAAGCTCAATCAAATCTGATCATTTTTTCGAAAGTTATCGTGGCTATAGACAGACAGACAGACAGACTGACAGACAGACAGACAGACTACAGACTACAGACAGACAGACACCTTGGTAAAAACCGTTTTTTATGGCTCAGGGGGTCTCAAAACGTGGAGATTTGATGAAAACCGACTATGTCAAATTTTAGATAAAACCAATACCTTCTCATTAGAATGAGAATGTAAACAAAAAAAAAAAAAAAAAAACATTTTAAGCGAAACGAAGCACGATATGAAAAAAAGTTAAGATATTGATTTTATTCAGTAGGATATTATGTTTCTTGATTGGAAATTAAATTAATTTATTGAAAGTTAAACTACTTTGTTAACAATTAATTTTATTAGTTAAAAATTCTTCTCTCTGGTTGAGAATTCAACTATTTTGTTGAAAATTCGTTTCTTTCCTTGAAAATTAACTTTTCGAATAGCAAATTCAATTATTCGATTTTTGGTTGAAAATTGATCATTTAGAGTTTAAAATGCAACTTTTTTGTTGAAAATTAACTCTTTTGTTGAAAATTCAATTGTTTTGTAAAAAATTATTTTCTTTGGCTTGATGGAGTTCGTTAACCAGCCTCAAAACGTCGACATTTGATGAAATTCGCAAAATTCATTTTTCACATAAGATCAATACCTTATCATTATGATGAGAATGTAAAAATGGTTGTAGCAATACACAAATCGAAATCCAATTATAATGTCAAATCTTCGATGGTTTTTTAATATTGCGATTTTTTTTTCACAGATGAAAGAGTTCATACTTTTTCTTGGAATATGCGTAGCTTTTGCTTTGGGTAGTGAACTGCCAGTACATTCTGAAGACTTGGAGAGTAAGTGATATATTATGTTGTATTAATTACATCTAAAAAAAGAAATTTTATTATCATGTTTGGCTGGCTCACTGGAAATTCTGAATTTCAGAAATAACAATAGATATTATTATTTTCTATGCTGAATCTTTAATCACTGTTTTCCAGAAATAATTGGTTGTTACTATACCATAAACTTGGAAGAAGATAATCTGGGACACGCATTAGAAATAAGGGATATCGATGTGTCTCTCTGCACTCATTTATTTTACAGTTTCGTTGGACTTAACTCAAACGCTTCTGTTGAAATTTTCGATCCATATGCAGATATAGAATCCGATGGATTCAAAATGTTTAACGATCTTCGGAAAAAAAATCCCCAACTGAAAACCTTAGTTTCTATGGGTGATAAGTGCGATGAACCTGAGAGAAAGAAAACTAACATTGAGTAAGTTTCATATTTCCCTTCAGGATTAAAGGCACACCTACACACAAAAACACACGCGCATCCGGACAATTGTTCAGAACATTTTATTATACATTTTAAAATTAAAAAACGTTCAATTGAACGACTTATTATTTTTTTTCGAATTTTTTTACCATTAGAAAGCTTCCTCTATGAGGAGGCAAAAATGAACATGTGTGTCCAGGTTTTTTTAACAAAGAGAGTTCTCGGCCTCAAATGTCGGGAATTTATTCGGCTATATGTACCTACACTAGGGTGGGTAGAAAATAAATACTTTCGGAATTCAAAATCGCTACAACGCGGAAAAGTATGCAGCTTGGTTACCCGCGCTCGAGAAAAAGGTTTCAAAAATTTCTTGTTTGCAGATGAGTTTTTGAATTTTATTGAGTTTCAATTTTTTTTCACATACCTGGAGGTCAAGAAAGCCTTCTCAATTTTTTTCGGATTTTAATCTATCATTGTCTGAGAGATAATTCCTATTTAATTTACCATTGTTTTCGGAAATTTTTTTTAACACGTTTGGAAATAGGAGGAGAATTATTTGAGCTACATGAAAATTTTTTCGTGACAAAAATTCATTAGACAAAAAATCCCCAAGACCCCGGAATTGAAATTGGCAATACAGAGAATTTTTAAAAATTTTGATTTTGGTATTTTGTGAATTTATCTTCATAACATGTAGCTGAAACATTTTTGTGAGCATGTGTGAGTTTTTGAACATAGAAATACACTAGAAAAAAATCGACAAGACTCAGGAATGGAAACTGACAATAGAGCGAATTTTTAAAATTTTGATTGTAGTATTTTATGAACTTATCTTTATAATACTTGAAATATTTTTGTGAATATGTGTGGGTTTTTTAAACATAGAAATACAATAGAAAAAAAAATCCACAAGACCCAGGCATCGAAATGGGCAATACAGCGAATTTCAAAATGTTTGATTTTGGTATTTCATGAACTTATCTTCATAAAATGTAGTTGAAACAATTTTGTGAGCATGTGTGGGTTTTTTAAACACAGAAATACACTAGAAAAAAAATCACAAGACCCAGGCATTGAAACTGACAATACCGCGAATTTTTAAAATTTTGATTTTGGTATTTTATGAACTAATCTTTATAACTTGTACTTTAAACATTTTTCTGAGCATGTGTGGGTTTTTTTAAACATAGAAATACACTAGAAAAAAAAACAACACAAGACCCAGGAATCGAAATTGGCAATAGAGCGAATTTAAAAATTTTTTATTTTGGTATTTTATGAACTTATCTTTATGAATTGTAGTTTGAACATTTTGCTGGACATGTGTAGCTTTTTTACACATAGAAATACACAAAAAAAAAACACAAGACCCAGGAATCGAAATTGACAACAGAATGAATTTTTAAATTCTTGATTTTGGCATTTTATGAACTTATCCTTATACCTTGTAGTTTAAACATTTTTCTTAGCATGTGTGGGTTTTTTATATATAGAAATACACTAGAAAAAAAAATCCACAAGACGCAGGAATCGAAATTGGAATGACAGCAAATTTTCTTATTTCGGAATTTTGTATCTAACATAATTAATTTTTTTTATTTATAAGTTTTACATGTTTCAAACTTGTTTGAAATGGTTAAGCCTAGAAATGCACTAAAAAAAGTCGACAAGATCCAGGAATCTGAACTGAAAACAGCAACTTTTAAAAATTCTGATTCGGTGTTTCCTGAATTTGAAAAGTTACCTGTGAACCTGATTTCCTTAGATGCAATTCTTGTTCGAACTGAAAAAAGGCATTGTTCTTTGTGCCTGCAATTTCACCCAATTTTTTCTTTCTTCATGCAATTTCGAAAAATGTTAAACTTATGAATAAAAAAAAATTAATTCCGTTAGATACAAAATTCCGAAATAAGAAAATTTGCTGTCGTTCCAATTTCGATTCCTGGGTCTTGTCTATTTTTTGTCTATTGTATTTCTATGTTTAAAAACCCCACACATGCGCAGAAAAATGTTCTAACTACAAGTCATCAAGATAAGTTCATAAAATACCAAAAACAAAAATTTTTAAATTTGCTGTTTTGCCAATTTCGATTCCTGGGTCTTGTGGATTTCTTTTCTAGTGTATTTCTATGTTTAAAAACCCACACATGCTCACAAAAATGTTTAAACAACAAATTATGAAAATAAGTTTACAAAATACCAAAATCAAAAAATTCGCTGAATTCCCAATTTCGATTCCTGGGGCTTGGGGATTTTGTTTTGTAATGCATTTTCGTCACTAAAAAGTTTTCATGTACCTCAAACAATTTTTCTCCTATTTGCAAACGTGTTAAAAAAATTTCCGAAAACAATGGTAAATTAAATAGGAATTATTTCTCAGAAAATGATAGATTGAAAACCGAAAAAAATTGAGAAGACTTTTTTGACCTCCGGGTATGTAAAAAGAAATTGAAACTCAATAAAATTCAAAAACTGTGCAAACAAGAAATTTTTGAATCCTTTTTTTCGAGCGCGGGTAACCAAGCTGCATATTTATCGATTCCAAATTAATTATACTTTTTTAGGACCCCAATACGCTACTTTTCCGCGTTGTAGCGATTTCGAATTCCAAAATTATTTATTTTCGACCCACCCTAACCTACACGTAAAGGGCCATGCATAAATCACGTAAAGTCTTTTGGGATTTTTAAGAGGGGGGAGGGGTGAATCGAAGGCTTTTCTATGCTTTCTTACGTGGGGGGGGGGGGGGTACTTGGTCAAACCATCTATGACGAAAGATATGTTCAAATCTACAAATCACTTAAAAAACAAAATTCAAACCCAATAATAATTTTCCATAGAAATGCGCACTGAATTAAAAAAAACACAATAAGAGGACGAAACTATTTTTGATTGAATGTTCATCCCTTTCAGTCGAAAATTCTACCATTACATTTTTCTTTATGAATTCATCCTTTTGAGATGAAAATTTAATTATTTTGTTAAAAATTCACCAATTTGATTAAAAGTTATCCTTTTTTGTTGAAAATTCAACAATTTGATTAATTTTTTTTCTTAATTGACGAAAACAAATTTTTTCGTTAATAATCCTACTGTTATGTTGAAAGTTTGTCTTTTTAGTTTAAAAATTCATCTCTGTGGAAATTGTATTCATTGAGGGTTATAATGCAACGGTCTAGTTGAAAATTATTCTCTTTCGGTTGAATATTAACCTTTTTATTAAAAATTCAACAATTTTGTACGAAATACTAATATTTTTGAGAGTTGAACTACTTTATGAAAAATTCGGTTCCTTGATTGAAACTTTAAATATTTGGTTAAAAATTTGTGTTAATTTCGGTGGAAAATTAGTTATTAATTATCTAGTTAAAAGTATCACTGTTGAATGAATATTCATGTCTTTTGTTAGAAATTCCTTCTTAATTTAAAATCAAAATCTTTTTCGGACGAAATATCAACTATAACTCTTTTTGTTGAAAATTCATCTTTTTGAGTTGAAAATTCAATTCTTTCGTTAAAAGTTAAACTACTTACTTAAAAAATTCGTTTTTTTTGCTTAAGATTCAAAATTATAGTTGAAAATTCATCTGTTTGATTGAATCTTAAACTACCTTGTTGAACATTTGTCTTCCAGATGAAAATTAATTTTTTTAAACTAACAATTGAACTATTTTGTTGAAAATTCAACCATATGGTAGAAAATTTTACTCTTTTGTAGAAGATTATTTTTTAAATAATTAATCACTTTTTAAGATGAAAATTTAACTGTTCCAATCATGGTTTATGTTTATTTTTTTCAGATTAAAAATTCTACGATTTGGCTGAAAATTTATGAAATTCGTAAAAAATGTGTCTTCTTGTTATAAAATTGATCTTCTTTGTTGAAAGGTCGACTAATTCGTTGAAAATTCATGTATTTTGCTGAAAATTTGTATTTTTTGTAAAAATTCATCATTTTTGTTGAAAAATTTAACTATTTGGTGAAAAATTGATGTATTTTGTTCATAATTTGTCTTATTTCGAAGAAAGTTAATTTTCTTGGTCAAAAATTCATCTTTTCAATTCAAAATTCAATTATTTGGTTAAAATTTTTGTAGAAAGCTTGTCTTTTAGCCTTCAAAATTCAAAAGATTGGAATTCATTCTTTTCTTCATTAACAAAAAAATCTTTCTTTGATGGAAATTCTTTTTATTCTTTGATTTGGATTCAACTGTCTGTTTGAAAAATCGTCTCTTTTAGTTCGATTCAACTTTCTTTTATTAAGAATACAAATATTTTTATAGTTTGAATATCAGTTATTATATTTCTTGTCCAGAATTTAACTTTTTGTTGAGAACTCGAATAATTGATTGAAAATCAATCGTTTAACGGTATTTTTGGATGACTCCTGAATAAATTCACAAACAAAAATTAAGTCGGAAAAAATTACGTAAGTCAGTATCTCCATACTGACTTTAGCTCTTTTCTTATGGAACATCTTATCTTGAATAATTTTTATAAATTTCACATTATAGAGTTATGGCTAATCCAGCTTTGAGGAAAAAACTTGTTCACAATATTTACGACTTCGTGAAAAAACACGGATTCAATGGCATAGATCTCAAAATCACAGATCCACCTCAGAGTGATGGAAGTCCTTCTGATAAGGAAAATTTAGTTTTATTCATAAAGACACTCAAAGAGAAATTCGATAAAAATGGTCTAATTTTATCTGTAGCAGTTGATCCTAATGAAGCAACTGCTAAAATATTATATGATATTAAAGGAATATCCACATATGTAAACTTCATAAATTTAAAGACCGTCGATTTTCACGAAATCTCTCCTGCGGAGAATAAAGTTGGGCCTACTTCTCCAATGCGTCCTTCATCAAAAGAAAACGGGGAGGAACGCAAGAAGAATATTGTAAGTACCATTATTGGCAGCAAAAATTTAAAAACCAGACAATAGGGCCATTAAAAAAAAGACATATAGATAAAAAAATCGAATTATTCGTTCCCAAATTAAATCAAAAAAATTCATTGTTTCAACTTGGAGCAGTTCAATTTTAACTGTGCTTCATAATGCTTCTTTTTCGATGCTTGAAAATTGTTGAATTTTTTAATGATTATTAGAAACTTTCAAGTTTTCACATTTAAAAATAATGTAATTCGAATTAAAGTACTTCCTCTGTAATTGTGTCATGAAAGGGTACCTTGGCATAAGGGCTTTAGTACATTAGTGCTGGATTTGAGAAATGCGTTTTCTTGGTTTGATTGAAATTTTCAAGAGACCAATTCCAAATTGTTAAGTTTTATGTATTTTTTCTGTTAGATTAAAAAATATTCAATTTCATGAGCTTCTTTTCAATCGTACAAGTTTAATATTTTAAACTGAATACTCTTCTCAGGATTATGTTGTGAATTACTGGATTTCGGAAGGTGCTCCACCAAGCAAGTTAATACTAGGAACTGCTTTTTATGGAGTATCCTATAATTTAGCCAACCCAAAAGAAATTAAAAAGGGCCCACCATTTTCTGCTAAAGATGAGTATGTTGGTATTTTTGGATATGACTATATTTGTTCACTGGAGGAATATCGACGATGGAAGCATCTCCACGACAAGGAACAACAAGTACCTTATCTCTACGTTGGGAATACAGTTATTGCCTACGATGATGTTGAGTGAGTCAACATATACATTTTTGTTCACGTTTGTATTTGAATAGTATTAAAAGATTTAATTTTATCATTTATTTTTAGATCCATCAAGAAAAAGGCTGAATATGCTAATAAAATGAAGCTTGGTGGAGCTGTGGCTTGGACTATAGATCAAGATGATTTCGATGGTGATTGTGGAGAAAAGTTCCCACTTTTGAAGACTTTGAACCGAGTCCTCAGAAAAAAAGATTAAATTCTTGTATGAATCCCAGCTTAGGAAATAAAGAATTTATTTCATCTATAATAACTTACATTTTTTGTATTCTTATTTATAATCCTACTGAAATTTTTAATTTTTTAATTAGCATTTTGTCAATTTATTCTTATTATATATTTATTTCTTTGAATTAGCTATAAGCGTTAGTAAAGAGACTAAAAGTGAGTAAATTAGGAAGAAAAATTATCACTATGGAAATTCTTGTTTAAAAAACAATTCGGGGTGAATAAGGTTCAGGGTGATTACTTCTTAATGCGGATTCCGGTAGTATTATTACAAAGTAAAGCGAATTTGAAATTGTCAAATATATATCTTGAAATTTTGAAATTAACAATTTCTTTTAATTAAAGAAAAATAAAAAATTAGAGCAAGACGTCAAAAATGGCATAAATAACGTTTGAATAAGTCAACTGAATATACCTGAATATTATTATCTGCGACATAGTTAGATGGGTCACTTCTTACCGTCAGGCTTCAATTTTGAAACAAAATCAGTATCTCAACAAATATGGGATATATCCATTAGGGTGGTCCAAAATTAAATTCTCGATTTTTGGTTATTGATTGTTATTAACTTTTTATAAATTAAAGTTTGGTCACCTCTTAAGGAATTTTCAAGGAATAATTTCAACCCAATAACTTTCACTAGTATTGTGCCCATAAAATGCCCCAAAAATGCAAAATCTCTGCTTCATGTCAAATATATGATAAAGACGGTATTTTTTTTCTTCCAAAATTAATTATTTATATTCAATAAGACACAAGATTCTTAGAATGTTTAAATTAAGTTTCAAATTTGTAAACAATTATTATTTGTTTAGACAATTTTTCCTCGCTATTTCTTTTTCCTCTTGTTAATCATAAAAGGTATTATTTTTCTTTAGTTAGTTAAAAAATTAACGAATGTTCGAAGTGATATTTTTTGTTTAGGTGACTTTGAAATCATTTTGTAAATCGTTAGAAGTTATTATTTTCTGAAATTAATTTTACAAGTAATGAATGTTAAGTGTAATACTGTTTTTGGAAGATAGTTTGCAATTATTTAAAAAATTGATATCACTTGCTCCTTTTCATAGAAAAGATGGAAAAAATTCGAGTTGAAAAAATGATTCATTTTTAAACAATTAGTGTATAAGTTCTAAAATAAGAAAATCTTAAACAATAAGCGACATAGTGTAAAAGATTAAAGAAAAATTCTCCACCCTTCCTACTAAAAGGCGTAAATAATGAATTATCAATGAATGAACAATTTATGGCGTATCGAAAAAAAAAGTTGTTTGCGCGAAGTTCTAATACCAATGAAAACTTTCTTTTGGGAGTCAAAAACACTCCCCTAAAGTTTCATAACAAAAAAAAATTCCTTCTGTCTCCGCATCGTAGATATAGCTAAAAATCACAAAAAACGAAGCACTTCTTCAAATTTGAACAGCAAAAAATTTTAATAATAATAATTCCATTACAATATTTTTTACCCTCCCTAATTGACTTTGAAGTTTCAAAAAATCGGAAAAAGTCAACTTTTTCGCTATTTTCTTAGATTCATGGTAAATTTCTCGACTATTTGACCATATAATGTGTGATATACGTTAATGAGAATGTATTTTCAATATGGCGCAACAATAATATATAAGAAATGTTGACATTAAAATAATTTAATCTATCTATAAGTGATATATTGCTCTTTATTTCACAACAAAATTAATTTTCGGTGTCTAAATAAGGTAAAAATGTTTTCAAATGTATATATTATTGTTGCAAAATACTGCAAATATATTCTGATTAACGTATATCACACATTATATGGTGAAATAGTCGAGAAATTTACCATGAATCTAAGAAAATTTTTTGCTGTTCAAATTTGAAGAAGTGCTTCGTTTTTTGTGATTTTTAGCTATATCTACGATGCGGAGACAGAAGGAATTTGTTTTTTGTTATTAAACTTTAGGGGAGTGTTTTTGACTTCCAATAGAATGTTTTCATTGCTATTAGAACTTCGCGCAAACAACTTTTTTTTTTCGATACGCCCTAATGAACATTAATTCTTTCAATAATTGCAAAACTGTATTCCTCAATAAATATCACTCTTACCATTTCTTAACTGTATCATTAATTTTATAAAATAGTGACTTTTTGAGATTCATAGGGGAAAACATTGTTGAAACAAATTAATTTTTTTTAAATGATTAGAAACATTCTCTCACCAAAAAAATATCATTTTTAGCATTTGATAACTACGTTATTGATTCCAGAAAAGTGTAACTTTTGAAGATGTACATGGGGAACAAGTTCAAAAATTTGACTTTTGATTTTGACACCCTTAACCTCCTAGTATTGTTCCCGGACAATGCACAAAAAATGAAAAATATCAGCTTTATGTCAAATTTATGCTAAATTTTTTCTAAATTGATTATTCATATTCGATGAGTCACAAGTATTTTTTAAGTGATTTTCAATTTTCCAAACAAATATTATTTTTTTAAAGAATTTTTTCTCGCAATTTTTTCTCCGTTCAATCATAACAAATAACATTACTGAAAATTCTGTTCCTGTTAATGTTTTACTGCAAAGGAACTGTTTACGCAGGACTGCCATTTTCTCAAAGAAGTGTGTTTTCGAACCATCCTCATATAATATTTACGTGTAAAGAAGATTCAAAATTCATTACAAAAAATATATTATCACAGTTGAATCAATAATCATCTTCTGCTACTCAATTTCAAGTTGAGGTAGGAAAATCGCATAATACTGATGATTATTATCATACAAAAATGAAAGATTCGTGTAAACACATGTAATTCTATAATACTTATTCAAATAACTAATTAATAAACTAGACTTTTTATCTTAAAATACTTCGCGTGGTTTGAAATAAGAAATTTTGTCTCGTTAAAATTAGAAAATGCAAAAGTAAAATAAATGCAATAATTTAATCTGCACGATTTATCAAAAATTTCTGTAACAGAAAAATATTTTTGTATAAATAAATTTTGTTCATTTGCCAGAAATTTTGTTTTCTATTTCTGTGAATTTTGTAATGATGAATAATTAATTATTTACTTGCCACCACATTATTTGTATTTCATTCTCAGATATGAAGAATAAACTCATCCTGTTCTCGCAGATTTTTCAAAATTTTTGCAATTTATCCTACTGTGAGTAAATGAAAAACATAGCTTACGACAAACTGTTGATAATAATTTAGTGTTCCGAAATGTTATCCACTATGAAAGAAATTCTTTTTTAATTCAAAAAAGTTTATGGTTAACATCTTATATTTAAAAAATATAATTTCCGACGATAAAGAATTATAATAAGTAAGATTGTAAAAAAAGAACATAATTATTATAAAAATTCAAAATCTTCAAGAAAAAAGTAATGTATTGACTATGGTTGTAGGCTTACTGATTATTAAATATTTGAGAAAGATATCAAAGCTAGAGCGCAATAGTTTACGTCATAAGTGTTTTGTGAGCCAAAAAATTGAGCATAGATACCTTAATTTCAGGTTGAAAATCTTTCAGGTACACCATACCCGCTCTATAAATATAATTATATAAATATTCTTAAACTTTCAGCAGATAATATATTTTTATTGAATTGCTTGTTAGGAGGTATTTATAAATTAAAATGTAGAATATTTACTTTATTCATTATTTCTAAAAGTCTTTCATCAATTCACTATTTCCATGTGCATACAATTACGAGATTTTTACGAATATCTGTGAATTATTTGAAAATTTCATAATATTTTCAGGTTTTTGTTTGAGCTGCTGTTAGTGAAAAGAAACAAATCTGAATTTTTTAAATCAATATCTCGATTAGATACTGAAAAGTAAATTTGTTTTATTTTTATATCAATTGGCGATATATTTGTCGCTGTGCTCATTGTGTCATTTTGTACATCCCGAGCCTATTCCTTCCCAATTAACTTAAAATTCCGAAATTAACAATTTGTTACATTTTTCAATCTAATAATTTGAATATAAAAAATCGATCGCTCAAAAAGCATTCTAAATTATTACTATGTACATAAAATTTTATTTGAAAAAAGGTTCATCAACCTATCCATCTAACCTCAAACTGTTGATAGATCATTGTATTTCACAATCGAAAATAAAAACAAAAGGCAGATACCACACCTACCCTAAATCTGCAAAGAAAATCAACAAATTTAGATAATAAGGTAAAGGTACCTATCATGAGACAAATTTTGAGGGGGTTTTGAGATTTTCATTAATTTTTGAAAGATAGTAAAATAAATTTTAAAAATGTTTATACTAATGAATGCGCTGATCTTTTCTGAATGTGAAACGCCTATTAAAAGTTTAATTTAGTCTCAGAAAAGTTATTATATTTATGAAAAAGCGGAACGACCTTTATGTACTTATTATGAAACAACTTTTGGACTCTTGTACCGGTGTTCCATAATGCATGTCCCAATTATGGAACAGCGAAGAAATGTGTTTTTTAAAATAATAATATGGCTTATTTTATATTATTTTCCATATTCAATTGAACTTAATAGTACAATGAACTTTTATTTCAATCGTTCATAGAGATAAATAAATTGAATACAAGTTTTCGTTAAAATTGAAAAACCTAACCTATAAAGGTTAGTTTTCGTGAACGAAGTGAATTATACATATTTTATTTTTGCTGAAAAATGTTTGTTATAGGGAATGAATTTTTATTTAGGTGAGTGAAAAAGTGTAAATTAAATATTAGGCTAAGTTCCTTTTTGGTATAAAATTAATCTTCTTGGTTCAAAATTCATATTTTTCCTTGAAAATTCAACATTTTGTTTTAAATTTGTTTTCTCTGTTGACTGAGAAGTATTTTTTAATTGAAATCTCAACTATTCTTGAAAATTTTTCCTTTTTTGGTTGAATTTAACTGCTTTTTAATTAAAATTAAAATCTTTTTTGGTTGAAATTTCAATTATATTACATTTTTCGTTGAGAATTCAAATTTTTTAGTAGAAAAAATTTAACTCCTTCGTTAAAAGTTTAACTCTTTTGTTAAAAATTCATTCTTTTCATTGAAGATTCATCATTTTAATTGAAAATTCATCTCTGATGGAAAATTTAACGACCTAGTTGAAAATCGATTTTTCTAACAGAAAATTCAACTATTCCAGTTGAAAATGTAACTATTTTGTTGAAAATTCGTTTTTTGTTAGAAATTAGTTTTTTTAAACAGAAAATTTAACTATTCTATTTTTGGTTAAAAATGCATCTT
This sequence comes from Andricus curvator, assembly GCA_932195095.1. Taxonomy (NCBI): domain Eukaryota; kingdom Metazoa; phylum Arthropoda; class Insecta; order Hymenoptera; family Cynipidae; genus Andricus; species Andricus curvator. The sequence goes on from CAKNYM010048889.1 coordinate 58,078, forward strand.
TTTTGGACGAAAATTCAACTGTTTGATTGATAATTGATCTTTTTTATTTGAAAATTGAAATATTTGGTGTACATTTTGTGTACCTTTTTGGTATAAAATTCAACTATTCCAGTTGAAGATTCATCATTTCAGTAGATAATTCATCACATTGGTTGAGAATTGAACTGTTTGATTGAAAATCCATTTTTTTTATTAAAAATTAAGTTGTTTAACTTTTCTATTTTTCGTTGAAAATTCTCCTCTATTTTGTTGTGGTAAAATTCAACTATTGGTTAAAAATTTATCATTTTTAGTTGCAAATTCAACAACTTGGTTTCAAATTCATATATTGTGTTAAAAATTCGTATTTTTTTGTAGAAAATTAATCTTCATAGTTAAATATTCATCTTTTTGATTTAAAATTCAACCATTTAGGTTAAAGATTCATAATTCGAGTTGAAAATGTATCTGTTTGGTTTGAAATTCAACGATTCCAGTTGAATATTCATAATTTTATTTGAAAATTGATCACTTTGGTTGAAAATTCAACTATTTTGTTGAAAATCCGTTCTTTTTTGGTTCCAAATTAATTTGTCTTACCTAAAATTTGAGTATTATATAATAATAACATAACATAAGCTATATTAATATAATAAAAAACACATTTGCTTGCAAACGTACCTCTGTTCCATAAATAGGAGCAAGCGTTGAAAACGTGTCCGTCGATATGAAACACCCATGTTTCTCCGTTCCATAAATACGGACCGTGTTAAGAAAGGTGTACGTATTATGAAACAACTAATTAATAAATAAAGTTGTATCCAAATAAAGAAAAATTGCAGTTATTTCAAATCTATAAACCTTAAGTTGTCATTTAATCTATTACACATGTGAAATGATTGAAATTTGTGAATACACGAGATAAAACAAATTATAGGTATCAAGCCTTCTGACTCGGATAAATGGCAGTCAATTTTCCCGAGTTTCGAGGTTACATAAATAAAATTATTTTTTAGTGTTTAAAACTTTAGAACTATACTTGCTTTCTATATAGATGAAAAGCCTAACTTTCATACTTATCAATATAATAATTCGTACTCAAAAATATACTTTTACATTATTTATAATTCGAATTATTTGTCAAACTGTTTCATAATTGGGACATGTTTCATGATAGGTACCTTTACCTATTTATCTTACTTATATCTGCTAGATATAATAATACGTTAATTTATTTAAATCGTTTGTAGTTTTTTAACTTTGAAGTCTTAATATTAAACAAAGTTTTATCATGGATTTTTAAATTTTTATCGTTTTTGATACGAAGTGACTCGTCCCAAAAATTGGGATGACGACTATTATTTACAATTATTATTAAAGGCAATTGGTGAATATATTAGTGATTCGCAATAATTCTTAAAGTTTGATCTCCATATCTTGGGTATTTAACTAGACTTAATTCAGAATTTGTTATTACACTCTGCTTTCAGATTTAAAAATAATATTACGTCTAATTTGCATACAAGTATTATCCAAAGACCAGCAGTAAATATACGCACTCAAATCGCGCGTTCACATACATGGATTTTTATTTCCCTTTATTTAATCACCTAATGACGTGAATAATAATTGTGTGTCGAACTTTATTTTTATCTCCTTTCCCTCACAAGGCTTGAGATAACAAATCTCGTCTGCTTGAATCCCATATTCAGAAGAATAGAATACTATTCGAGAATATTCCAGATTTGTTTAAAATGACTCTTCAGTCTTTATGATGCAATTTTTCCATTGAGAAAAAATCAACGCAATTATGATTCTGATGATATGAAATAAATATTCACATTTTTAAGGATTTTTTTCTGTCCTAATCTTTGGCATGTAGATTCATAGTCTTAATTAAGCATTTATTCCATACATTATTTTTTAAAAAGCCGCGTCTACACAATCCCAAAATTTCAGTACAAATAGTGAGAACTGGAAAAGGGTACTATTCGTCATCCCAAATTTCGAGTCAAGGATACTTATTAAGTTACAATTATCACAACAATTGCAAATTTCAATAACCTAAGGCCTTCTTCTACAAAAAATTAGACGTATAAAATATATGTATCCTAAAAAAAAAACAGATTTTTTTCTGAATATGAAAGTAAAAAGCAACAGCAATATTATCCTGACATAGAAAGAAATCCGTCAATGATATCATCGTGTATCGAGTACTTTCGTATATGTAAACGTAAGTATGAAGAGGCTTTGACGGTAAACCAAAGTATTTTATTTGTTCGAAATTATTAAAAAACATTTCGGAAAATTAAAGGAAGGGCTTATTAGTCACATATGTACTAAAAACAGTTTATGAATATTTCTCAACAATTTGAAATGTGATAAACCTCTCAGATAATTCAAAGCTGAATTAATTTGAAAAGTTCAACATTTTGTTAAAACTGCCATGCATGAGTTTTTTCCGCAGAAACAAAACATTTAGTATTATTGTGTTAAAGATTTTCTTCGACTGAAAGAAAAGATAAAAATACTAATTATCTCTTAAGTGGGACCAGTACGTCTAGAGAAAGAGTTTCTCCAAGTATTTAAAGCTGTTGCTCTTGGTGGTTTGGAACCCACCTCAAACTGTAGGTCCCCCTCCCACCACGAAGTAAGTGTGTGGGGGTGTGTAAAGGAATAGGGAAGAGATACAAGAAAAATGTGAAGCCTCAGGGGACACATTAGAAGCTTCCATTCCAGTACTAATTATCTCTTATTTATTTCATATTTAAGTCATTCCATTCTAGATCGCCTGAATTCGGTGACGACGTGATTACCATTTTTTTATATTGGCATATAATGTTTCTGAATGCGTATACAGTTGAACTATACTATTTATAAGCGTCAATATTAATTTTCCTTTCTTAAAATGATATTTGAATCTCTTAAGGAGTACAATCTCGAAAATTCAGGATGTCTCTAAAATTCAATTTTTCACTTCTTGTCTATTAGTTAACCTAAAATTTAACATTAACTGAATTTATTTTCCTAATCCAAAAATGACCTAGTTCATAAGAAAACTTCAATTAGACAAAATTATTTAATTTCAAAACTAAAGCACTAAACCGAACGAGGTCCCATAAAACAACTGTATGGGATAAGCCGAGTTGGACTATCTGAAAACATTCCGAAAGATTAAAATTTATATTTATCTCCTTAGGAGATATTCAACAAAGAAAACAAGGGATTCAACCTAACTAACGGGTTTTCACCAGCCTATTTTATACATAAAGGTATGTAATTCTCTAGAATTTTTATTGAGATTATGAACATTTTTGGACATATCTTTAGAATAAATTTGAATTTTGTTATTTTTACACAATAATGACAGAGGAAAATCAATTTAAAAACTTAAAGTTTCACATTTCGAAGCAGTATTTCGTATTGGAATGTGTACCTTAATTAAAACGCATTTAACAAAATAAAGTTTCATTCTGTACATTTTAACCTAATTTTGGTATAAGTAAATTATTTTACCTACTCGCCTAAAATAACAGCATATTGTGAGGCGGCCCGCAACTAAATTCAAACATCATTCTTACAAAGCGAAATAAATATAAGCATTTATAAATATTAAAATTCAACTTTAAGAACATTCAGGAACATATTATATCTTAATATCAAATTTTTTCAAATTACTTGAAGTAGTTCAATTTTTAGCTCTACTTCATAACACTTCTAATATGATGTTTTCGAACTTTTTCAATCTTTTGCCATGTAATTTAAAAAATTTAATAATTTAAAAATTCAAGACTAAGTTTTTCAACTGGGAATATATTATACAATTATAGGTACGACATTTAAATTTGCAATTCTATAATTCAGAATTTCAATTCAAATTTTTAAATGTTCCCAATTTGCCTCGGCATGCGTCTAATTTTGAAAGTATTCAACTTTTGTTGATCTTTGATTTTCATACACATATTATAATTTTCAATAATTTTTTTTTAAATTGCCATATTATTTTTCTTGGTTACAAATTTGAAAGGTTTTTCTTTTTTTAATTGATTTTTTCTGAAAAAAGATCTTCTCCTTTCGCTCTGCTGGGGATCGAACCTCAGAGCTTCCGATTGCCGGTCGGGTACTATCCCATTAAGCTACTAGAGAAAGATTTTCCTTAAACTCTTACGACTTTGAAACTTTGTAAAAACGAACTGTTTGGCTTTAGAAACTGCTTGATAATTTTAGCAATCCAAAATAGTGAGAGAGAAAGAAAATTCTGGCCAATTCAGAGCTGGCAAAAAATGAAGCTTTCATTGTAATTTGAAACAAAATACTTTTAAACTTCATCAGAAAAAGAAATGTCGGTTCAGAAACTATAGCATAATTCGAGAAAACAAAAGAAAATATATAAACTTTATTGAATACAATTTTACTGCAATGTTCATATGTTTACCACAACAATTAGAAATAAATATTTAATCTTATTTCATGTATTTTTCAAATTCTATCATTATTCTTCACCCCTTGGTGGAGGTGGAAGTAGCTGTGCATGGTAGTGAACACCAGATTTGTTGGTGCAGGTAAAACTGGAGGAATTGGTGCTCTTGGATGAACTGGATGATATATTCGTATAGGTAAAACTGGAGGAGATGGTATTCTTGGTTGAACTGGATGATGTGTTTGTGCAGGTAAAACTGAAGAAGATGGTGCTCTTGTTTAAACTGGATGATCTGATGTTACATGTTAAACTGGAGGAGGCTGTGCTGTTTGTCGATGTGGTACTGCTGCTAAAACTGAAGGAGGTGGTACTCTTGGTCGATATTTTGCTGCTAGTAAAACTGTAGGAGGTAGTTCTGTTGCTCCATGTGGTTTTGCTGGTAAAACTGAAGAAGTTGGTGCTGTTGATCAAACTGGGTGATATGTTGGTACAGGCAAAACTTGGGAAGATGGTGTACTTGGTTCAACTGGATGATCTGCTGGTGCAGGTAACACTGGACAAATTGGTTCTCTTGGTTGAACTGGTTGATTTGTTGGTGCAGATAAAACTGGAGAAGATCGTGCTCTTGATTGAAATGGATGATCTGTTTGTGCAGGTGAACTGTAGGAGATGGTGCTCTTGGTTGAACTGGATGATCTGTTGGTACCGGTAAAACTG
>CAKNYM010048889.1:63203-86844 GCA_932195095.1 Andricus curvator
AAACTGGAGGAGATGGTGCTCTTGTTTGAACTGGATAATCTGTTGGTACCGGTAAGACTGGAGGAGATGGTGCTCTTGGTTGAACTCGGTGATCTGTTGATACAGGTAAAACTGGAGGAGATGGTGTACTTGGCTGAACTGGATGATCTGTTGGTGCAGGTAACACTGGAGAAGTTGGTGCTCTTGTTTGACCTGGTTGATTTGTTGGTGCAAGTAAAACTGGAGGAGATCGTGTTCTTGATTGAAATAGATGATCTGTTGGTGCAGGTAAAACTGTAGGAGATGGTGTTTTTGGTTGAAATAAATGATCTGCTGGTACAGGTAAAACTAAAGAAGGTAGTGCTCTTGGTCGATATGTTGTTGCTGGTGAAACTGGAGTATGAAGTGATGTCGGTCGATGTGATGCTGCTGGTATAACTGAAGGAGGTGGTGCTCTTGGTAGAGATGTTGCTGCTGATAAAACTGGAAGAGGTTTGGCTGTTTGTTGATTTGGTGCTGCAGGTAAAACTAGAGGAGGTAGTGCTGTTGGTCGATGCAGGGCTTCTATTAATACTGAAGCAGGCTGCACTCTTGGTCGAATTGTTGCTGCTGGTAAAACTGGAGAAGGTAGTGCTGTTGCTCCATTTGGTTCTGCTGGTGAAACTGAAGGATATGGTACTCTCGGTCGAGTTGGTGGTGTTAAAACCAATGTATGAAGTGCTGCTGGTCGATGTGGTGCTGCTGGTATAGCTGAAGTAGGTGATGCTCTTAATCGAGATAAGACTGAAGGAGGTAGTGCTGTTAGCCGAAATGGTATTGCTGGTAAAACTGTTGCAGGTAGGGTTGTTGGGCGATTTGGTTCTACATGTAAAACTGGAGGAGGTGGTGCTGTTGCTCGATTGGGTGCTACAGGTAAAACTGGAGGAGGTTGTGATGTTGGTCGATGCAGGGCTTCTGGTAATACTATAGAAGGGTCTACTCTGGGTCGACTTCTTGCTGCTGGTGAAACTGGATGAGTTACTGCTGTTGCTCGATTTCGTGCTGCTGATAAAACTGAAGAAGATGGTACTCTTGGTAGAGTTGGTGCTGCTGGTATAACTGAAGTAGGTGGTGCTTTTAATCGAGATGTTGCTGCTTGCAAAATTGGTGGAGGTTGTGCTTTTGGTCGATTTTGGGATGCTGGTAAGACTGGAGGAGCTTGAGCTGCTGGCCGATTTGATGTTGCTGGTAAAACTGGCGGAGGTGTGGCTGTTGGACGAGTTGGTGCTGCTGGTAAAACTGGAGAGGTACTCCTTGACTGAGGAGTAGATTTTGTTTCTTCTCTCGACATCTGTTCGCTTAATTCTGTAAAACGAAAAAGAATAAATGAAACGAATGACCCAGTTTCTATTCGTTCAGATTTTCTGACGAATATACTAGCGAGACGGGCTGGTCCCCGTCTCCATTTCCAGCTCTGTGAATCGAGTTTTCCAGATATTCGTTATTCGTCCTGTAAACCTGTACATTTAATCTGCTCTTGGTCCAAAAAGATCTCCTTTCACTTATAATTAACTTTAAAGTGTAGATGGTCTTGTAAGAAACGGAGGTCATGTAAACCCTTAGGGGACACATTATAAATAAAGAAGAAGTGTTGTTTAATTCAAACGTAGTAGAAAAAAATGTTAGTCACTTTCCTTTTTTTAATTTTACAAGCATGTTGAAAAACAACACGGTAAAATGTATTAAATGCTCATATAATGATTATTTTTTCAAATTTAGATATTAAAAAAATATATAAAGTATATTGTTTAGTTTGGCTCTTCAATCGCCAATCTATCACAAAAGCAGGAGTTTAAGAAAACTATTACAAAGAACATTTGAAGCCTTTGCAGCGATATCGTCGAATCGATCAAAATAATGTTATTTAAAAAGATTTTCATAATATTACAAGTGATTTCATATCAAGGAGCTTTTATTCTATTGCTCACAAATTAAACAATGATCACAGCACAACAGATTTTTGTTGATACATTGTTATCTCTGACAAGGCTTCAATCAGTATTACTTACAATTCCAACATTTAAAATTTAGAAGAGAAAAATATTATAGTAATTTTACAGTAGAAACGACTTCAGCGAAGTCTGAATATATATATTTTTTTAAATCTATAACATACAGGATAACATTCTCCTTATCAGAATGAATTTTCTGCTTTAGAGATTTTTTTACTAAAATATAATGATGGAAGTTATATGGTTTCAGCATTGACTTAAAAAGACATCTTTTTCTCTCAACAAAAATTGTAATATTTCGTAATATTATTGAAATGAACCAATATTAGATTATATTTCCATAATACTTACCAATAGAATTCAGGACAACTACAAAGGTCAAAAACATAGGATCCGTTCCGATCCACATTTTTTCTTAAAAAACAATAGATTCGCGAAAATGGTTCACTTGTATATGCAGGCTCACAGGGAAAAACGATGAGAGTCCACTTTTTGAAAAAAAGATATAATAGTTTTATCTCACTGCTTGTTACAGTTAGGTTCGAAGCGTAATTCATTACTGATAAGTTTGATTGAAGTTTCAGTGAAAATAAAAGTAAAAGATACCGGGTGTCAAAGAAGAACGATCAGAGTCCACCTGCGAGTACATGTATCTTATAACAAAGATCAGAGTGGGTATGTAATAAATTAACCTAATTTTCTGTGTTAAAAAGTTAAAACTAGTGAAATTCTCATCGTTCAATTTGAGAAAAGTTAGCCACTAAAAATTATTTATAGTAGAAAATTACTAATTCTATTATTCGAATTATTGATTCAAGAGTGAGAAACTACTAACTGCTGAGTATATATATACCATTAAGCTATTTCCCTTTCGGCGAGCCTCTAGGGGTAAGCGTGACACTACCCGATTCGGGTAGTGTTTCTAGGTGGATAGTTTCTTGTAGTAAATAACTACAAGTGTTTGCTCACCACACCCACGGCCGCCAACAGCAACGCAGTAGTATCAGACGGTCACGCATCCAAGTACTAACCGCGCCCAACACTGCTTAACTTCAGTGATATAACGGGAACTGGTGTTTCCAGCGTGGTATGGCCGTTGCCAGTAAAAATATATAAATCTATTTATGCTGTACATTTGAAGGGCCATACATGAATTATGTAATATATTTTTTGCATTACATTAATAAATAATTTATTAAATAATATTTATTAAATAATACATTCATAAATAATTTTTGAATCTACATTTTCAAAAACCAAGAATTTTTAATCGTATCTATTCAAAATCGTAGAGCTCTGAATTAAAAAAATTTTTAATTGAAAAATCTTTAATTGCGAATCTTGAAAATTGAAGAATTTATAATTGCAAATAGTTCAAATTTAAGCATTTTCAATTGCAAATCTTCAAAATGGAACTATCAAAAAAATTGTTCGAAATTTCACGTCTCTTCAACATTAAAGAATTTGTAATTACAAATTTTTAAATTGAAGAATTTTCCAATGAAAATCTTCACAAATGAACTAAAGATTTGAAAAAAGCATTCAAAGTTACAGCATTTGAAACTATAAGTATTCCAAATTATTGATTAGTCAGTTTCAAATCTTGAAAATGAAAGAATTTTAAATTGGAAATTGTTAAAATTGAAGAATTTTCAGTTGCAAGTCTTCAAAATTAAACTATTAGAAAAACTTTTGAAATTATATAACGTAAAATATAAAAGTCAAATAATATTTAATTCTTCATTTTTTTTCGAATATAAGATTTTTTAGTTTCAAAAATTTACAATTGAAAATTCGATGACTCTGAAGACTTTGAAATTTGTTCAATTTGAGACATTTAAAATTGAAAACTCTTAAATTTTGAGATTGAAAATCATCTACATTTAAGAATTCCGATTTAGGCACATTTTTAATTAAAAATTTTTTTATATCTCAATCTTAAAATTAAACTGTTCCAAAAGGGAAAATATTCGAAATTACGTAAGAATTTATTCACAAGAACGAAGGGATTCTGAAGGTTTTCAAAGATTTGAAAAGCTTTTGAAATATTTCAAGGTACATATTACTGAAGTGTTTTTATAATTGTTAAGATTTAAGGTTATTCCAAAAAATATCCATAAAAATTAAGTTTCCTGAAAATTTGGAAACTTACTTTAATCTGTAAAATCATTCAAGGTTTTTTTTTATTTCGTCGGATTAGGCTAAGATATTTGAAAAAATTCCAAGAGATTTCAGATAACTTCTAAGATTTCCAAATCTTTCAGATGATTTTCAAGGAGTTTTAACGAATTTCATAATATTTCAAAAGATTTCAGTAAGTTTAAGGAACTAAAGGTCTCTTAATAACTTTTCTCAATGCATTTTCCAAGATATCAAAGGATTTCATAGAACTTTAAATTTTTTAACGTATTTCTAATGTTTTTAAAGATTTTAGACTTTAGAATTGTGTGTTAAACATAATTTTTATGTTTTGGCCTTCAGAAGATTTGAGATAACAAATCTCGCCTGAGCAATGCCGATCTTCAAGAAAAGAATTATTTTGAAATATTTTCAGTACTTATTTTAAATGAGCCTTTATGTTGAGATCTTCTTAACAAGAAAAAATCTGCCCGCTGCGCGGGTATATTGTTCCACGTCATTTGGCTCAAAATTTGAATTCTATTTTTTTTTTTTCATAGTATTTTCGATGAATTAAACCGAAATGACCTATTAAAACCTATCAAGGAATAGTTTCGACAAAAATATCAAGTCTTATAAAAAAAAATATTGAAGAGAAAAATTAAATGTCTTTTGAAAAGATACGATTCTTCTCTGAAACTTTTTTACTTAAAAAAAAAATTTCGGACAATTCCAATACTTTCTCAATCATAAATGATGAGAATGTAAAAATAATCAATAATAAATGTGCAATTCTTTCTTAGATGAACAACGTTTGTCCTTACATTTTTTTCGTAGATTGTGTCGTTTGTCCAAACATTTAATTTATTTATTTTTAATGTTATTTTATTTTTGGGTGAACAACTTTTGTCTATTTATTTTTTTCGTAGCTTCTGTCGTTTGTCCAGCATAATTTTTGTCTGTTCATCTTTTTTTATATCTCGCATATTTTGACAAAAGAATGAAATTTTTTATGCAATCAAAATTTGAATTTTTTATTTTTTAAGTAAATTTAAAAAGTTGCTATGATAATCTTGTGGGGCTTTCAAAAATCAACGTTTTTGTTCTCATAACTTTTTTATATCCTGCGTTGTTTGGCTTAAAATTTTCATTTTTAAATAAGTTTTTAAATTTTTCAAATGCTGTAATTCTAATAAGTATATTTTTATCGAAAAAAGTCATCAGAATAAATGGTGCGGCTTTTTGTGGCTGGAATATTTTTTTACAACGCAATATTATAGATCAAATAAATGTATCCGCAAAATAAACACAGTTTGTTTTCCGAATATTAATGTTAGAAGTATAACCATGTCAAATTCATAATTTACACCCAGCGTTATTTCGTAACTAAAGGAATATTTACCTGACATACGAAAAAACTCATCAGTAATAATATCGTCATAAATTAAGTGTATTTGTAGATGTAAAAGAGAGTATAAAAAGGCATGCACGTTCAATCAAAGTGTTGTATTCTTTCGAAATTCTTTAAAAACATTTCGAAAAATCAAAGGTACGTCTAATTATTCTGAGTTGTACTAAGATCAGTTTGACAATAATTTTCAAAATTCTCAAATTTTAGAAAAATTTTAAAAATATTTCTACGCTCAAACTTTTGAGGAATCTTCTAATAATCTCTCCATTTTTTTCATATTCCTAATATTGATTATTTTAAGTTTTATATTTTTAGTCTGCTGTTTGAAAAAATTCCCTTTATATAATTTTTCTTTCGAGAAACAGGAAAAAGTTGAGATTCAAAATTCACAATTTTTTAGTTAGAAAATTTCATAGTGTAAAAATATTGAAATATAATTATCATTAAAGCAAATTCATTAAACTGGTATCAATTTAACTGAATTTTATTTTTAAAAAATGAATACTTGTAAGAGTTTAAAAAAATTTTATAAATCCAAAATTCTTCTCGAAAAAAATAACCGTTAATTTTTTTCTTGCGTTAGTGTACATAAGAAATCATACATATTCTGTAAAACTTATAAAGTACAGAAAAAATAATAATGTGAAGAATAATACATAAATTAGCATCTGAATATTATATCAAATCATCACTGGTTTTCTAATACTAAGTGTCTCTCCTTTACGAAATTCTAAATGAGTAGTAAAATATTTTTGATAAGTTTGGCTAATTGTCCAGAAAATTCGGGTCAACTAGTCCATCTCCATTTCCAATTTCAAACATTTTTTTATAACGACCAGACGCAGCTTTTGTAGCATTGCTATTTGTTTTTGTTTTTTGCAGATGTATACGTTAATACTTTTTCTTGGAATATGCGTAGCTTTTGCTTTAGGTAGTAAACTACCAGTACCTGATAAAAATTGTGAAAGTAAGTAATATCCTATGAAACATTTTAATCAAATCTTAATGATTTTTTTGACAATAAATATTGCTATTTCTCAAGCTAAACCTTCTGTCATTTTTCTCTAGAAATCGTTGGTTGTTACTATACAATGAACGCGGAAAATTATACCGTGTTAGTAATAGAGGACATCGATGTGTCTCTTTGCACTCACATATTTTACAGTTTCGTTGAACTCCATGCAAACGCTTCTGTTGAAAGTTTCGATACATATTCAGATATAGATTTCAAAGGATTCGAAAAGATTAACGATCTGCGGAAAAAGAACCCTCATCTGAAAACCTTAGCTTTATTGGATTATTCGACTGATAATTATGGAAATCAAACGAATATCATTGAGTAAGTTTTATGTTACAAATTCAGGATTACAGAGAGAATTCCAGATCATTAAAATTGATGAAATATTGTTTCTAATGTCATAAATAATCAACATGTGTAATAGCTATGAGAAAAGGGCCCACTTTGTCGATCGCAGTTACGGATTTACGATCTTTTTGTTTGCGATGGGAAAAGAACTTCTAAAATTGAATATAACAATACGATAAATTCCACTTTAATTCTGTTTTTCAATTATAGTGTTTACATTCATAAAAAAACCTGGAAGAACCTGCATATTGAGGGCCGTGCATAAATTGCGTATTTTGGGTAGGCGGGTGGGGATAGAAGTAGGGCAACGCTTTTTCTATGCTGTCTTACATGGGGTACATTTTTTGTTGAAATTTCATCTTTTTAGGTTAATACTTTAACTCTTCTGTTAAAAGTTGAACTACTTCATTAAAAATTCATGCTTTCATTTGAAGATTCATCATTATAGTTTGAAATTAAACCGTATGTCTGAAAATTAACTTTTTTGTTGAAAATCTATATTTTTGGTTTGAAAATTCAACAAGTTGGTAAAAAATTCCACTATTTCGTCGAAAACTCAACTCTCTTGGTTGAAAATTCGACTGTTTCGTAGAAAATTCGTCATTTCGGCTTGAAAATTCAACAAGATGACAGGAAATTTAACTGTTTGCAAAAAAATCGCTTTTCTAATTTAAAAAATATTTTTTTTCAATAAAAATGTGCTTATTCCATTTTTGGTTAAAAAGTTTTCTTTTCTAGACTAAAAATTCAACTATTTGGTTAAAAATGTATGCATTTTGTTGGAAATTCGTCTTTTTCGGTAGTAAATCAAATTTTTTGGTTAAAAATTCAACTTTTTGGTTGAAAATTAATCTGTTTTACTTGAGGATTCAACTGTTTTGCTGAAAATTCACCTTCCTTGGAATTATATTATAATTGCTTCAAAATTAAAATCTTTTCCTTTTGAAATAACAACTATCATATTTTTATTGAAAATTCATCATTGTAGGTTTACAATTAAACTAAAAATTTACCTATTTCGTTGAAAATGAACTTTTTTGTTAGAAATTCATATTTTCGGGTTGAAAACTCAACTTTTTAATTAAAAATTCATTCATTTTGTTGACAATTTGTTCGTGGGCTAGAAACTAATTTTTGAAACTTAAAATACAACTGCTATTTGTTAAAAAATATACGTTTTGGTTGGAACTTCATATTTTCGGGTTGAAAATTTACCTGTTCTGTATAGAAAATTCGTCTTTTTTTCTTGAAAATTAAATATTTTAGTAGGAAAGTCAACTATTTTATAAGAAATGAAACCTTAACTTTTCCATTTTTGGTTGAAAATTGATCTTTTTAGTTTAAAAATTCAACTATTTCTTTGAAAATTCAACATTTTTGTATAAAATTGATCTTTTTGGTTGAAAATTTAACTATTTGGTGGAAATTGTATGTATTATATCAAAACTTCCTCTTTTTTGGTAACAAAAAATAATCTTCTTAATTGAAAATGCACTAGTTGGTTAAAATTTTTTCTATTTTGTTGAGAATTCATCTTCTTTAGGAAAAAATTAATTTTTTTATTTGAAAATTTGTCTTTTTGGATAAAAATGTAATTATTTGATTGAACATTCAACTGTTCTGTAGAAAGCTTGTCTTTTTGGCTTTAAAATTCCACTTTTTGGTTTAAAATTTATGTACTTTGTTGAGAATTCGTCTTTTATAGTAGAAAATTCATCTTCGTGGTTGCAAATTCATCTTTTTTGAAATGAACATCCTACATTTTGGATAAATTTTTTTTTCTCTATTGACCTAAAAATCTTTCTTTGTTGAAGATTCAAATATGTTGTTGAAATTTCTTCTTTTTTGGTTCAATTCAACTGTTTCTCATTTAAAGTGAAAAATGTCCCTTTGTAAAAATATCAACTATTATATTTTTCCTTATGAGTTCACCTTTTTTGGTTGAAAATTCGCAACCACTTGTTTGAAAATTGAACTACTTTGTTAATCAATAAGAAACAGTCAGATTTGACCAAACTCTCGTCCCCCAAATCGTCTTACGGTATTTTTCGATGACCTGTAAATACGTTCACGAAAAAAAATTCGTTGGCACAAAAAACAAGGTCTAACAATCAGGGGACTCAAATTTTTCAAGGAAATTAAGAGGCCTTAAGTATTTCATGTACCTGATACACAAATTTTCAAATTTCAAATTGGGTTTCTTAAATATCTGGTGGGTTTTTTCGTGATTTTTCGAAATATATACTTCAAAAATGCCCCAGTCTGTCTTTTAGGGTTTTGTAGCCCTGGGCTGAAAACCTTATAGTTTCGGTCGAGTGTCCGTCTCTCTGTCGCGTCTGTTTATTCGTCTGTCCGTCGTACTTTTTTCCAAGGAGGGGAAGTGAGGGCAGGAGACTGTAGGATTAGTAAAAAAAGTTTTTCATATATTTTTTTAAAATTCTTCTCATAAAATTTTTCTCATACATTTTTTTCAACAATTTTTTTTTTTAATTAAAAAAAATTGTTAAGATTCTATTAAGACTTGAATTAACGTCTTAATGGGCTACGAAACCCTTCCTTGTAGGCACTCGCCTGCTACTCTGACTAATTTTTTTAACGTAGGGGGTTTGTTCTGAGCCTAAAATGTCAAAAATTTGTTCGACCATTTGTACTTACACATAACTCCATCCAGATTGGTGCTTTTCTTGAAAACGTCACATCTGAAATTTTTTTCACTTTTCAGAGTGATAACTGATCCGATTCTGCAAAAAAAACTTATTGATAATATTGTCAACTTTTTGAAAAAATACGGATTCAATGGTATAGACCTCAAATTGACAGATCTACCTCAACATGGTGGTCGTCCATCTGATAAGGAAAATTTAGTTTTATTCTTGAAGGCACTTAGAGAAAGATTTGATAAAGAAGGATTAATTTTATCTGCAACAGTTAGTCCAAATGAAGCAACTGCTGAGATATTATATGATATCAAAGGAATATCCACGTATGTAAACTTCATAAATTTGAAGACATTCGATTTTCACGGAATCTCTGATACGGAGAAGAAAGTTGGCCATACTTCTCCATTGTATCCTTCATCAAAAGAAAAAGCAGAGGAACGCAAGAAGAATATTGTAAGTACCGTTATGGGCAGCGAAAATTTGATCATTAGAGAATTTTTCCGTGAAAAATTGAAGATATAAGGGAAAATATACGTTAGTCGTTTCCAAATTCTCAAATTCGTGGTTTGAATTTGTAGTTCAAATAATAACTCTACTTTATGTATCTGTTATTGAAAAAGATTCAAACCAGGAAACTGACATCCCCTAATATCACGAGAAATTTTTTGATTATACTATCGAAGTCGAAAATTACTTTAAAATTATTATGAAAAAGCATATCCTGACAGAAAAAGTCGTTGAATTTATTTTGAGTGTTTGTTATAACACCCCATGAACATTCAAACAAGGACATCGACAATAAAAAAAACACCGAAAAATTTTAAACTGAAATGTAGATTTTTAAATTTTAAGATAATAAAAGATATGTTCCTTGAATTCCTTGGAATATTTGAAGTAATTCTTAATTTTAAACAATCATTTTAAGATAATATTCAAAAAGATCATTTTATAAAATTTCTAAAGTTTCCTAAACTTTTGTAAACTCCTGTAAAATAAAAAAAGTACCTGAAATCTTCAAAAATCGGTTTAAATTTTGTCGAGAAACCTAGAGAAATTATATTCATATAACTTTAACGCAAATAAGTAAAGAAAATTGAAAAATAATCATTCGAAAATTTTATTTCGTATTAAAAATCATTCTTTTTCCTTTAAATTATAATTTTCTTTTTTTGTATTCAGGAATGAAAAATCTTTCTTCATTGTGAATTCAACAACTTCGTTGTAAATTCGTCGTTTTGGTTTAAAAATTCATCTCTTTTGGAAGAAATGTCAACTCTTTTGTGTTAAAATTGCTGATGTTTTATTTAAAATCCAAATCTCTTTTGGCCGATAATTCAACTATTTTGTTGAAAATTCGTCTTTTTGGGTGAATTGAAATCTTTTTAATTTTAATTTTCAAATATTTTTTAGTTTAATTATCAACTATTATATGTTTTATTGAGGATTCATCTTTTTTGGTTTACACTTCAATTTCATCCTCAAAAGTTCAACTACTTTCTTAAAAATTCACTTGTTTGGTTGAAGATTCATGATTTTAGTTCAAAATTCATCTATTTGTTTAAAAATGTAACTATTATATTGAAAATTGATCATTTTTAGCAGAAAGTTGATATTATTAGTTTAAAATTCATATTTTTGGTTTAGAATGCAACCATTTCGTTGAAAATTGTTTTTGTGACATGAACGAGAAATGGCTTAATGGTATAATAATAATAACTGTTTTTTATTCAAAATTAAAATCTCTTTAAATTGAAATATCAACTATTGCATTTTTTCTTGAGAATTCATTTTTTTTTCAAAAATACAACTGCCTGGATGAAAGTTGCTCTACTCTGTTAAAAAGTATTTTTTTTCTTGAAGATTCATCATTTTCGTTGAAAATTTATCGTTTTTGGTGAAAAAATTAATATTCTTGATAGAAAATTCGTGTATTCAGTTAAAAATTAAATTACTTAGTTGAAAATTAACTTTCTTGTGAAAAATTCATATTTTCTGGCTGAAAAATTAAACCTGTTTGTAGAAAATTCGTCTCTTTCGGAAAATATGTAATGTTTTGTGGTTAAAAATACAACTGGTTGAAAATTCATCTTTTTTGGTTGGGGATTCAACTATTTTGTTCAAATGTTATCTTTTGTGGATGAACTTAACAATTTTTTATATAAAATGAAAAACTTTTTGAATTAGAATATCAACTATTACATTTTCCGTGAAATATCATCTTATTTGTTTGAAAATGAAACTAATTGGTTGGAGATTAACTTTCGTGTTAAAATTTTTATTTGGCGTATCTGAAATTTCAAAAAATCTTTTTAAATTTTCTCAAGATTCTTAGGGAAATGATATTCATACAACCCTAAACACAAATAATTACAGAAAATAAATAGTTATTTGAAATTTTTATTTCGTATTCAAAATTATTTTGGGGTGCAGAAAGCGCCCCCTACCAACAATCTGCTTGGATTTATTCATGGGTTCTTTTAACATCCCTTAAAGATTCAAACAAGGAACGCCAATTTATTAACTATTTATAAGTTTTTGTGGCATCGGTTTTTTGGAAATATCAATTTCCTTGTCTGAATATTTAGGGTATGTTAAAACAACGCTTAAAATATATTCAACAACGTTCCTTGCTAGGATATGTTCTCGACATTACATTTATTGTTCAGTGATGTCTGACCCTAATTCTACAATCCAAAAATCTTACGTGACTTTGCATTTTAGGAAATGTTGATTTCCTGGCGTGATTGACTAAGGAATGTTGAAACAACCCTTAAAATAAATTAGAACACTTTTTGGTAGGGGCGCTTCCTGCTTTCATTTTTAAGTACTTTTTATTCCGTAATTTTGGTTTTTGGAAATATTCGATTCCTTGATTCATGTTTAAATTAATCTGATGATTTTTTCATAATTTCTCTCCTCAGGATTACGTTGTGAAATACTGGATTTCGCATGGTGCTCCACTAAACAAATTAATACTAGGAACTACTTCTTCCGGAATATCCTACACTTTGGCTAACCCAAAACAAATTGGTGAAGGTGCACCCTTTACTAAAGAAGGAGAATATGATCATTTGACAGGATATTATGAAATTTGTGACTTGATAAAAAAATGGACGTATCTTTACGACAAAGAACAGAAAGTGCCATATATTTACCAGGGGAATCAAATTATTGCCTATGAGGATGTTCAGTGAGTCTTCAAAGAAAATGTTGTTTAATTTTGATATCCAATAATGATCAGGATATTTAGTTTTAATATTTATTTTCAGATCGATCAAGACAAAGGCTGAATATGCGAACAAAATGAATCTTGGTGGTGTTATGGTTTGGACCATAGATTATGATGATTTCAGTGGATCATGTGGAGAAAAATTCCCACTTCTGAAGACGTTGAACCAAGTCATCAGAAACAAATGTTAAATTCTTCTCTAAATTCCTGTCGCAAAAATAAAGAATTTATTACATCTCATATAATCAAAATTTCACGCATTCCTAATTATGAGCTATTCAACTTTTGTAAATTAGTTTTTAGTGGATGTTATCTCAATAAAAATTTAGTTTTAGGAATAAGCTATAAGCGTGTAGACTAAATGATAAGCGCATGGAAAAAAAAAGACAAATGCGAATAGTGAAATTCAACAATTTTGGTAGTAAAACGTTTTAAGTCGATTAACAGTATATATCAATAATTTAAAGATCCAAAAAATTAAAGTATAATGCTTAAAATTTAATAATAATTGACGCTGGGAAAACTTAAGAATAAAAAATTTTAAATCATTTTGTAATTGAACGATTTTTAAATTGAAAAATTTCAAATTTTTTGAGTGGAAATCCCTGAAAGCAAACAAATGTAAACTTCAGATATGATCTAAAAAAAATTATTTTCGATTTTTAAATAATTCCAGATAATTTCAAATTCGTAGATTCATAATTAGAAGACACTGCTAACTTGAAAACGGTTCAAATTATACAATTTCTAATTGAATACTTCAAAAAATTAATCTTATTAAGAAATATTACACTGTTTATATAAAATAGAGAATTTTAAACAAAGGCTTTAGAAAAAATTGAACTAGTAAAAAATTGAAAGTACAAATATTCAATGATTTGTTGAATACAATTGCGAATTATTGAAACTTTCGATTGCTTAATTTTTAATGTTAAAATTTACCATTTATATTGCTCCATTTTGAAAATTTTTATTTGAAACTGAAGTTCTTGAATTTTAAAAATTATAAATCACAGTTTGACCATTGTTAATTATTGTAAACGATTTGAGTAAACGAGTATCGTTAAATTTAAAAAGTATCTAATATTTAAAATGTCAATTTGAATGTTTGCTGGAACATGTAGTTGAAGTTGTAATATTTTTAATTCCAAATTATTTACTTTTCATTGAGTTTGAAGGGTGGACATTTTTCTCATTTTTTTTAATATTGGAAGAGTGAGTTTCTTATTATCAATTTTATTTCAATTGGAAGAGCGAACTTTTCATTTTCAACATTGTTACTTATTTGTAAGGAAGACAATTCTAGTTTTTAATTTGTTTTCTAAAATGAAAGAGAGAAATTTTTGTTTTCAATATATACATTGAGTTGACAGAGGACAAGTTTTGCTTTTTAACATTTTCTTTGACATGGAAGAAAGGAATGTTCTTTTCTGAGGTGGGAGCAGACATTTTCTTTATTTTTATCATTTTCATTGATTTAGAAAAGAGGACATTTCAGTTTTTAATGTTTTTCTGATTTGAGAGAGGGAATTTTTTATTTTATATGTTTCGAGTGCAGAAAAGTTTCACTTTTCCTGATTTAATTTGTAATTTAATTTTTGATTGCTTCAAATTCAAACATTTTCAGCTTTAAAATGTTGCATTTTCTTAACATTCAGTAAGCAAGAAAAAGTTTTGCTGACCAGCATAAAAAACATAAATAAATATATAAAATAGTTCTTGCGCTAATTTTATTTTTGTAGGATCATTTACTTTATAAATGTTTGGTAAATCTTTTATTTTCTTAATCTCAATACTTTTTAACTATTTTGTTCAAAATTGTTTTATTTTTGTACCTTTCAGTAGAAAATTAATCTTCTTAATTGAAAATTAATTTTTTTGTTTAAAACTGCAACTATTTGGTCAAAAATTAATATCTTTTGTAGAAAGTTCAACAATTTTATGAAAAAGTTTTTTTTTCTTGGTTTAAAAATTTAAATTCTTTGTTGAACATTCTTTTTATTGGTTGGAAATTAATTTTTTAAACTGACAATTTCACTGTTGGTCATTGTTCTCCGATGTATCCCTCGCCAAAGGAAAATGCAGATGAATGGAAGATAAACATTGTGAGTTCTCTTAATGGAAGCATGAATTTTGGAATTGGACTAGTGGTCTGTACAAAATGAGAAAATATAAGCAAAAGTTTGAGATAATCGTTTCAAAAGCATTTCGATAATTCACTGTCTCAACTTGGAGTACTTGAAATTTGAACTTTACATTATAAAACTTGTAATTTGTTATTTGAAATCTTTTGAATCCTTTAAATGGCAGTTTAAGTTACGAAGAACACAAATCCTTGATTTCTTCAAATTTTTTATGCTTTTAGAACTTTTCAGTTTGCAATTTATCGATTTCAAAAATCAGTGCTAAAATTTTTAGCGTTTCCGATTAACCTTTGTAGGTGTCTACTTTTGAAAATTTTCAACATTTGTATATCCATTCAAATATGCAATGTATCATATTTTTCAAATATTTTATCAGAAAATTTAAATTTCACTTTTATTGTTTCAAGCTTTAAAGGGCTCGAATGTAAATTGTTAAATTTTATATTACTTTTCTGTCGAATTTGAATCCACTTAGTTGGAAATGCTTTATTTTAATCGTACAGATTTCAGTTTGAAGTTATTAAATTTTTGTTAAAATTTGACTTCAAACAAATAAAATTATAAGATTGGCAATTTTATTTTATTCGATTCTATTCTATCAATTCTATTATTTTATATTCGAATTAAGAATTCAGTTTCAGCTGAAGGGTTAAGAAGAATTTTACATTCGTTACATTCATGTGCGATAAAACTGACATAAATTTAGAATTTGTAATGTAATTATTTTAAACCAAAGCCAAACTTATTCAGCAGTATGAAAATTCTCATTATGCATGAGCAAATTTAACTTCATGTTTAACAACTAATCGAAAATTATATTTTTACGATAGGTGAAAAATTACTACTTCAACGTCGACATTTTTAGCATCCTAAAATAACGGTTTTAAAAATTGCTCAACAATTGCTATTCTTAGGAATTCGAAGAATTTTTTTAATTTAATTTTCTTCTGCCAACAAATTTTATTAACTGCAAATTTACTTACTCAAGTGATTAATCAATAAATTTTCTACATTAAGTGAATAGCCAAACCCAAAAGTTAAAAAACGTTTGTTATTTTGACATCTCCGAAGCTTGAAAAGGCTGTTACTTTCAAGTGTTAAGTTTGAAAGTTAAATGTTTCATATTACAGGATCAAGATGTAAAAAGCTGAAAATTTTAATAGAACTGGCAAAAATTAACCGTTTGTGGTAAGTTTTGGTTTTCAAAAATAATTATTTTAAATGAAATAATGCAATGAAAATGTAGAGAAATAGTTATTTTTCATTTAATGTAAAGAAAAAATCGTTTACTGTTATTTAACAGTAAAGTTATTTTCTCTCATGTCAAATATAAATTGAAATGCGGTTGTATACATCAGACTTGATTAAATAAAATTTTACATTATAGATTTTTAATTTTTCTCAGTTTCACTATGCAAATGAATGTTACTAATTTCTAACCCAAAAATGGACTAATATACAATAACAATGTGACTGATGTTCTTTTAAATAAAAAAAATATGAAAGAATTCTAGATGAATTTAAACGAACTCAGAATAAATTCATAAGAATTTGAAAAAACTCAAAAGAATTTAAAAAATGCCATTGAACTCGGTAAAATTGAAGTGAATTGATCAAAATTTCAAAACTTAAAAATTTTCCATCGAATTGAGTAAAATGAAAGTGGATAGAATTCAGGGAAAATTCAAATAAATCTAAGAGAATTCCAAAGAATTTTTAAGAATTTAAGATAAATCGATAAGAATTTATAATAAATTCCAGACGCATTCAGATAAATTAAATAAATTGGAAAAAATTCCATTGATTTCAGTAAAATTAGAATTAATTTAGAAGAATCCAAAGAAATTTAAGATAATTTAATGAAATTTATACGAATTTCATATGAATCAAAATTCATTTAAGTTAATGGACTGAAATTTTCCGAATCTAAAAAAGTCCATTAAATTCAGATAAATGGTAGTGAATAGAATTAGTGAATAAGACTCTGATAAAATCCATAAGAATTCAAGGTGAATTTAAAAGTCTTCAAAATATATTTATAAAAATTGATAATCCTAAAATGATCCACTGAATTTAGTGGATTTCAAGGAAATTCCAAAGATTTCATAAGAATTAAAGAAAATTCAATAATAGTCATAGACCTGAATTCAATAGTGCTTAACCCTCGGAATCATTGTTTTAATTCATTGAATTTTTTTTTTATTAAAATCTATTCATTTATTCAAAATATTGACAATGTCCTAGTACACTTAAGCTTTTGAAAGTGACTTATTAAATATTCAAAATTTCAAGCTTAACATATTTGGAATTAACATTATTACAATTTCAAGGTTCAGTTAGAATCTCAATCATTTGAAGGAAATAAAGCTTAATGTCAAAATTTTCTCTGAAATTATTTCCAGTGGTAGATATGAATATAATTTTTGCATTGTATATTTACTAGAATTAAGATTTATAATAAGTAATATTGAAGAAAATAAATGTGATTGTTAATAATATTCGATATGAACAAGGAAAATATAATGTATTGCCTATGAGTGTAGGCTTGCTGTTTATTGAATATTTAAGAAAGATATAAAAAAATAGAAGGTAACAGTTTACGACATAATTGTCTTCTCAGACAGAAAATGAAGCATATAGATACTTCACTTTCAGGCTAAAATTTTTTGAAGCAGACAGTGTCTGCTGTACGATAATTTTCGTTCCATTCAATAATTTTTCATTTTTTTCCTATTTTTTTAATTCATATTCTGCGTTGAAAATCACGTCTGGGATATCTTAAACTTGCGCAAAAAATATTGTATAATGACAAAATATAAAAAAGAAGAAGCAAATAATAATAAAAAAATAATTTATAAAATTATTAAATTTTTGTCGAATAATTGAGACGAATTACGAATGTTTACCTGATTGCGTAATAACAAATTGTGTGTTAAACTTAACTTTTGGCCTTCGTGAGATTTTAGATTGAACATCTCGTATGACTGAAGACGAAATTCAAGACAAAGTATTTTGTTCGAGAATATTTAATATTTGTTTTGAATGCTTCATTATGATCTGATATTTTATTATACGAAAATACCTTCTCTTTATGACGAGAATGTAAAAAACAATACAATTATGATTCTGATGAATTTGCGAAATATTCACATTTTGAAGAATTGTTTTTTTCCGTCCTAAGCTGTAATTTCATAGCTTTGATCAAGCATTTATAAAATAAATTATTACTTGAAATGCAAATTTTACGGAATTACAGCTTTTTTCTACAAAAAAATATATAAAAACACTGTCTGTATTCGCAAAATAAACATAGTTTGATTTCAAAATATGAAATTAAGAAGTATAACCATGAAAAATTTATCATTTACCTCTACTTTTATTTCTTAACTAACGACAATATTTACCCAAGATATGAAAAATTCAGCAGTAACGATATCATCGTGAATTAAGTGTTTTTCTAGATGTTGCTGAAAGTATTAAAAAGCTGGCACAGTAAAGCAAGGTATTGTATTTTCTCAAAATTCTTCAAGAACGTTTGGAAAAATTAAAGGTACGTCTCATCAATCTCAAATGTACTAAGATTATTTTTATGAATGAAATACAATATTTTTAATTTGTATAAGCTTGTAAGATATTTGTAAGGTAAGTCCATTCATCAAGTTGAAAATTTCGTTAAAACGTCCATGCTTGAGTTTTTTCTGCGGAAAAAGAGCATTTGGTAGTACTAAATACTTTCTCAGACTGAAAAAATTTTAAGAATCTATACGCTAATCATCTCTGAACTATTTTACATTTCTGATCATGATAATTTTAAATTTGAATTTAAATGCACTGTTCAAAGAAAAAATCCTGTTTACATTTTTTTTTGCTTCAAGAATGAAAGGAAAACTTTGATATTCGGAATTTACCATTTTTAAATTCGAGAATATTATCGATTAAAAATATTAAAGTATAATTACTATTTTAAAAAATTTATTAAAACTGATATCAATTGAACTCTAGCATATTTTGGACAAATGAGGGAACCACTTCCTGAAATATTTGTTTATCCAAAATTAGCCATGAAAAATATTAATCGTTCATTTTTTTCTAACGTTAGTGTACATAATAAGTCATACATATTTTATACAAATAATAAGTACACGGAATAAAATGTGTACAAGATTTTAAAAACTAGTTCTGCTATTAATTTCACTTATTTTCATTCCAAATAGGCTCTTACAATTTGTTTAATCGTAACGCAATCTGTTAAATCAATTATACATTTTAAACCTCTAATTAATCTTATTTCATCAGTGCCATATTCAGAGATCCAACTTTTTTAATTCAGCTATATAATATCTTTGTCCTGACGATTGATTTGGGTGATTTATCAATAACAATACTTATAACAAATTATGTTCCAAGTCCCCGCTTTAATAATTTTACCAATATCGTTGTTTTGTTTCTAACAATATTTTTGGCTAGAACAAGGATAAATATAGCTGGTTTAGCTATACTTTTTTCCGCGTAGAGAAGAAAAATAAACAAATCAACATCTAATTATCAAATCGTTACTGACTTTTTAAAATTGCGATTTGATTTTTTGCAGATGTGTAAGTTAATACTTTTCCTTGGAATATGTGTAGCTTTCGCTCTAGGCAGCAATCTGCCAGTACCTGCTAAAGAGTGTGGGAGTAAGTGATATACCAATTTATACAAATTACATCTAAAAACGAAATTG
Organism: Andricus curvator; assembly: GCA_932195095.1. Lineage (NCBI taxonomy): Eukaryota > Metazoa > Arthropoda > Insecta > Hymenoptera > Cynipidae > Andricus > Andricus curvator. Next base: position 82,825 of record CAKNYM010048889.1, read on the forward strand.
TATTATTATTTTCCCTGGTTGATTCAATATTGCGAGTTTTAGAAAAAACTGAATTTTATTTTTTAGAAATCGTTGGTTGCTACTATACAATAGAATTGGCAGAAGATTCCAGTGGAACAATGATAGATATACAGAACATCGATGTGTCTCTTTGCACTCACATGTTTTACAGTTTCATTGGACTTAATGAAGACGCTTCTGTTCAAATTCTTGATCCATATGCAGATTATAATGGATTTAAACAGTTCAACGATCTTCGCAAAAAGAACCCAAATTTGAAAACCTTAGCTCTTATGGGTGATTCTTACGATGAAACTCTGAATAATACTAACCATAAGTAAGTTTGATATTTGTCTTGTTCTTCAACCTAGAGGATTTTTTCCGGACCTAAAATTAATAACCTTAATAAATTATTTTTAAATTTCACTTCATAGAGTATTGTCTGATCCGACTTTGCGAGAACAGCTTGTAAATAATATTCTCGACTTTGTAAAGAAATACGAATTCAGTGGTATAGATCTTGATTTGTCAGATCCAATTCCTTTCGTACCTACCAAAAAGGAGAATTTCGTTTTACTGTTGAAGGCTCTCAGAGAAAAATTCGATGAAGAAGGTTTAATTTTATCTGCAGCAGTTGATCCTACTGAAGAGACTGCTGACATATTATATGATATTAAAGGAATATCCACATATGTGGACTTCATCAATTTAAAGACTTTCGATTTTCATGGAATCTCTGAAGCGGAGAAGAAAATTGGCGTTGGTCATAGTAGTCCGTTGTATCCTTCATCAAAGGAAAATGCGGTTGAATGCAAGATGAATATTGTAAGTATTTTTATTAGCGGCAAAAATTTCTAAACTAGTCACGCAGGTCGTAAAAAATAAGATATGATGTCAAATTTAAGTTAGTCCTTTCCAAGGAACTTTGAAAATTAATAGTTTCGCCTTGGAGTTGCGGATGTCGGTTTTTGGTGGGTGCTCGGTTTATCATGGTTCAGCATCTTTTAGGTGAAAGGACATTAAGTTAAAGGAAAATACCCAACATAAGTTCTGATATTTAAATTTACAAATTTCATGAATCAGCAAAAATCTTTGTTTAATATTCTATATTAATTATCATCACGGCCTTCACCCAAATTCAAATTTAATATTGAAATTCACCAGGGTTGCTACAGGTCAAAGAATTTCAGAAAGCCAGGGAAAGACATGGAATTTAAAACTGGTCCAGGAAAGTCAGGGAAAACCTGAAAGAGTCAGGGAATTTTCGATAAACTGAAGATGAAGTAAATTTAATTATTTTGTTAAAAAGTCACCCTTTCTGATTGAAAGTTGATCTATTTTGTTGAAAATTCGTCTTTTTGCCTTGAAAATTCAACACTTTGATTGACTTTTTTTTTCTTTCTTAACTAACAAATTTCGTTTTTGGTTGAAAATTGAACTAATTTGTTGACAATTCATCTTTTCCGTTTCAAAATTAATCTTTTTTGTAAAAAATTAATCTTCTTTGTTTGAAAATTCAACTGTATACTTGAACATTAATCTGATTCCATTGAAAATAACCTTTCTTGTGAAAATTTACATTTCTATGTTGAAAATTCAACTGTGTTGTAGAATATTCTTATTTTCGGCTCAAAAATTAAACTATTTGGTCAAAAGTTGAAGTACCTACTCTGTTGAAAATTTTTATTTTTTTATTTTGAGATTCATCATTTTATTTCAAAATAACTTTTCTTCAGTTCGAAATTAATTTTTTCAACTAAAAATTGAGCTACTCAATTTTGCGTTGAAAGTTGATCTTTTTTAGTTTAAAATTCAACTATTCGGTTGAAAGTTTATGTGTTTTGTAAAAAAAAATAATACTTTTTAGTAGAAAATAATCCTCTTTGTTGAAAATGTATATATTTTCTTCAAAAATTTTGATAGAAAATCTATTTTCTTGGTTAAAAATGCAACTTTATTTGTTGAAAATTAGTCTGCTTCATATAAGACTTCAAGTATATTGTTGAAGATTTGTCGTTTCTGGTTAAATTCAACTGTTTTTAAATTAAAATAAAAATAGTTTTGGGTTGAAATATCATCCATTACATTTTTCGTTGAAAATTCATCTTTTTAGGTTGAAAACTTATCTCCTTGAGTGAAAGTTAATCAACTTTCTTAAAAATTCATTTCTTTTGGAAAGATTTATAATTTTAGTTGAAAATTGTTCTCTTTGGTTGAAAATCGAACTACTTTGTTGAAAATTCGTTTTTTTTTGGTGCCAATGCAATTTTTCACTGTAAATTTAACTATTTGGTTAAAAATTAAACTTTTTTGGTTGAATTTAACTACTTTTGGTTTGAAATAAAAAAATTTTCTGTTAAAATATCAACTCTGCTACATTTTTCATTGCGAATTCATCTTTTTTAGTTGAAGATTCAAATACTTTGTTGAAAGTGGAACTACTTTGTTGAAATTTCATTTGTTATAAATTCATATCTTTGGTTGAAAAAATATTTTTCTGAATGAAAATTCTATTTTTGGTTAAAAGTTAATCCTTTAGTTGAAAATTCATTAATTTTGTTTAAAATTTGTCATTTTTGGTAAAAAAAAAACTTTTGGGTTGAAAAATTAACTATTCGGTTAAAAATTATTTTGTTTTTGTTAAACATTAATTATTTTAGTGAAAAATTCATTTCCTTGGTTGATAATTTTACTGTTTTGTTGAAAATTCCTCTTTTTGGGTTGAAAATTGTATCTAATTTGGTAAAAATTGCAACTTTTATGGTTAAAAATTACAACTAATCAAACTATTTTGTTCAAAAATCATCTTTTTTGGTTGAATTCAACTATTTTTGGTTAAGAATTATAATCCCTTTTACTCGACATATCAACTAGTACATTTTTTGTTGAAAATGTATCCATTTTGGTTAAAGATTTATCTACTTTTTTGAAAGAGGAACTACTTTGTTAAGAGTTAATTTTTTTGTTAATGATTCACGGTTTAAGTTGAAGAACCTTTTTGTTTTGTTTAAGATTTAACTATTTTGTTCAGAATAATTTTTTTTTAAATTAATTTTTTAAACTGAAAATTGAACCATTTCATGTTCGGTTGAAAATGTATCTTCTTTAACGAAACTTCACTTGTGTGGTTGGAAATTTTAATATTTCGTTGAAAATTTATTTTCTTTAGTTAAAAATTAACTTTTTTTAATGAAAATTTACCTATGCCAATAAAAGTTGAAAATTTGTCAGATTTAGGTAAAAATTTAACTATTTTGTTGAAAAATGATCTTTTGTAGCTAAAAGTTCATGGATTTTGTTGAAAATTTGTCATTTTTGATCGACTATTCATCTTTTCAGTGGTAAACTCAAATGCTTGGTTAAAAACTCATTCTTTTGGTAAAATATTCATCAGTTTAGTTGAAAATTAATTTCTTTGGTTAAAATTTGAACTGTTTCGTTGAAAATTCGTTTTTTGTTTAGGTGAAAATATATTTTTTAACCGAAAATGTAAATTTTACATTTTTGATTAGAAATTTATCTTTTTTAGATGAAAATTCATTTATTTTGTTTAAAACTCATTTGGCAATTCAATAATTTTTGTAGAAAATTCATATTTTTGTGTTGAAAACTCAACTGTTTTGCAGGAAATACTTCTTTTTAGGTTGAAAATTCCACATTTTGGATAAGATTGTTTTCTTTATTGAGTGAAAAATCTTTCATAGTTAAAAATTCAACTCTTTTGTTAAAAATTTCTCTTTTTGGTTAGAAAATTAGTCTGTTTTGTTTGCTGATCCAACTGATTTTTCAAAAAATTGTATTTTTTGGTTCAATCCAACAGTTTTTTATTGAAAATTAAAATATTTTTTGTTGAAAATATTAGCTATTACACTTTTCGTTGGGATTTAATTTATTTAATTAAATCTTCCTAAATGTGAAAATGTCTAATACAATGTCCTAAGCAATTGACTGGAGGTGTGTGTGGATGTGTGGATGCGTGCGTGCGTACGTGCGTGCGTGGGTGCGAGCGTGCGTGCGTGC
>CAKNYM010048889.1:87244-174016 GCA_932195095.1 Andricus curvator
AACCTTCCCCAATTTCAAAATGTCTAATACAATGTTCTAAGCAATTGACCGGCTGTTAGTGTGTGGATGTGTGTGTGTGTGTAGAATTGTGTGTCGATGTGTGAATGTCACACTTTTTTGTGAAGACGATAACTAGAAAAAGGTTGCAGATAAAGTGATGAAATTTGGAGGGCTTATTTCCCTCACTAATATCTTGAAACTGACCAAAAGATTTCTAAAAATATACATTGTATTTTTTATCACTCAATAATATTTTAAAAATCGGTTTTTTATAGTAAAACTTTTTTTATTAACATAATTCAAAGTTGATACATTTTATTGAAGAGTAAGGAAGCTATGGTAATGCATAATATTTGAAAATACGGTTTTTTATAGTAAAAATTTTTCCTTCAACATAATTCAAAGTTGATGCAAGAATATAAAAGATTCCTTGGTTCGAGACGAATCGATTTACTTACAATATTAATACATTTTATAAAAGAGTAGGGAAGTTATGGTAATTTATATATTTTTAAAATCGATTTTTATAGTAAAAATTTCCTCATTCTCGTAATTTAAAGTTGATGCGAGAATAGAAAAGTTGTGTTGATTCAAGACGAATCGATTGACCCATAGCATTGATACATTTTATTGAAGAGCAAGGAAGCTATGGTAATGCATAATATTTGAAAATACGGTTTTTTATAGTAAATTTTTTTTCTTTAACATAATTCAAAGTTGATGCAAGAATATAAAAGATTCCTTGGTTCGGGACGAATCAATTGACTCACAATATTGATACATTTTATTAAAGAGTAGGGAAGTTATGCTCATTTATAATATTTGAATGATCTGTTCCAAACAGAAAAACTTTTTTCATCGACATAATTCAAAGTTGACGCATGAATAGAAAAGACTTTTTGATCAAAGATTTTCAAATAGAGTAATTTTGACAATTTTTGTAAGGAAATCCAAAAGCTGGGAAAGGGATAGGGTGCGACAGAACTTTTCCCTTCCCTTTTCCAGCTCGAAAAATTATCATTTCGAATACAAAATTTGATTTGTATGATTTGTCTTTGTATTTAAAAATTTGTTGTATTATTTTGTAATTTTGTATTTTTTGTAAATTTCTATTTTTAAATTGTTCAAAATAAAGAAAAAAAGAACTAATATTCCCTCTATGAGGAAGCAAATACATTTGCTAACGGGAAGCAAAATGCTCGTTAAATGAGCACCATATAATTATAAATACAAACTAAGTGGAAACACTTGAGATCGAATTCACAGCTAGTTTATGTATGTTTCACATAAATTGTGGATGACCATTCGTTTTTTTAATACCTAAACGAATAATTTAGAACGGTCAGGGAAAATGAAAAATTGGTTAAGGAAAAGTCAGAGAATTTCGAAATTAGGATTTTGTAGCAAGCCAGTTTACGCAATTTTCATATAAACAGTTCAAATGTTTATAAACTTTCCCGAAATACAGTAAAAATCAAATACTAACTGCAATCGAACTTTATATTCCTGAGATAATTTTCTATCAATTCTGTTTTAAGGATTATGTTGTAAAATACTGGATTTCGCAAGGTGCTCCTCCAAGTAAGCTAATACTGGGATCTACTTTTAGTGGAATATCCTATACTTTGGCTAACCCAAAACAAGTTGGTAGAGGTGCACCATTTACTGGAGAAGGAAAGATGGGTAGTCAACCAGAGTATTACCAAGTTTGTCCATTGGCAAAAGATCCACAATGGAATCATTTCTACGACAATGAACAGCAAGTACCATATATCTACAATGGGAATCAAATTGTTGCCTATGATAATGTTGAGTGAGTCTTTGGATACAACTTTTTTTGAAGTTTGTATTACAATAATGATAAGAATATTGAATTTTGATATTTCTTTTCAGATCCATCAAGGCGAAGGCTGAATATGTTGAGACAATGAAACTTGGTGGTGCAATGGTGTTCACTATAAATCAAGATGATCACAGTGGAACTTGCGGAGAAAAATTCCCACTTCTGAAGACTTTCAACCAAGTTCTCAGAAACGAATGTTAAATTCTTGTATTTGAATCCCAGTTGAAAAGTACATAAATTATTGAATCTCTAATAATACACATTTTTCTGAATTATCAATTAGAAAACGATTGCTTAATGATAAGCAGATACAAACAGACATTAACGAATCGTCATCTGAAAATGATATTACAATTTTCCTTGTTCGCTGAAATTCAGTTGAGGATTAAAATCATCTATACGAAAGTCATTTAATTATAAATTATGATTAGAATTATAAATCATAATTATATAATCATAAAATTAACAATCATGAGTTATAAGTACTAATTAAATAACATAGTATCTAACAATCATTGACAACGAACAAGTGATACAGTTATTATTGTTGTCAGAAGTCCATGGTAATTTTGAATTTTCTTCCTTATGTAACGAAGTATCTTTAATTTTTATTAAGTCAATTGGAACTGGTTTTATTTCTTAGATTAAATTAAAGAACCAGAGACCTTTTAAATTTAAAAAACTTCAAAATTTAAAATTAATTTTAGCAAAGTTTTGTTCACTTACTTTACAGTTTACAGTAATGATAAGATATTGGAGAGCATCCAATTTCAATCTCATTATAACCAATAGTAGAACTTTATACAAATAACTTTTTTTTCAGCTTCTGATAAAGATTTTATAGATATATGTTTATTTGAGATATAAAATTTCGTTAATAGTTCTAATTTTTAAATGAAAAACCTTTTTTATTCGATATGTTTTATTGAACGGTTGGATTTATGTCACCTGATTATATATTTTGGGTTCAGAGCCTGGATTTTTGAATATTTTATGAACCTCTCATTTTTCTTGCTTCACAAAATATATCTCTTCTATAAATTATTAGGTTATTTCTGACGAATACAAAATTTAAAGTTCCTGTCTATACATTCTCTTTCGTATTACTATCTAAGAATGGCTCAATTATTTTTTGTGAATGCACTAAGTTGTAAAGCGGTTTTTGCTCGAATACATTAAAAGTCTCAAACATAACTTACAGGGACAAGAAAGGGGGCGGGAGTGGGGAAGGGGGGGATCTTATGTAAGATTCCGCATCATCTGTAAAAAAATTAGTTTAATTCTATTTGCCACTTCAAGTACAACAATCAAACCATCATAAAATAATTTCTCACTGGATTGAAGGTGTTTTGTATCCTTCATTGAATAACTACAGCCAATTGAAAAAAAGTAATTAGGTAATTATATGGAATTAAAATTTTTTTGTGGCAAAATTTTATATTTTTGTTTATATTTATATGCTTCTACATACAAATTAGGTCTGCATGCTAAAAGACTGGAAATATACAGAATTTACAGATTTTTTTCTTGTGAAAAATGAAATTGAAAACTCTTCAATTTGAGAGGTTTACAATTTAAAGTTCAGCAATTTTGAAGACTCCAATGGAGATTCTTGATTTTCAAAATTTAGAATAAAAAATTATGTAATTTTCAAGACTTATATTTCAAGGGTATGTAATTTGGAACATTTTGTTGGAAAAGTTCAATTTTGATGTCTTACAATTGAAAATTCTTCAATTCTTAAGATTTGCAACTAAAAATTCTTCAATTTTCAAGATTTTTAATCGAAAGTTGTTTAGTTTAAAAAATGTATAATGATGAAATTTCAAATTCGAATCATCAAAATTAGAAAATTTCGAATTGTAAAACTTGAAACTAGCATAATTCTTAATTGCAAATTTCCAAAATTAAAAGCCCTTTAATTTTGAGGAATGACAATTAAAAGTTCTACAATTTTGAAGCGTTACAAATAAAAATTCTTGAATTTTGAATATATCAAATTATTTAATGTTCCAAGATATTTATTTTAAAATTATGTCATTGTCAACGTTTTTTGAAATGGTTCAATTTTGAAGATTTAAAATTGAAATTTATTCAATTTTTTTTTATTTACAATTGCAAATTCTTCAATTGATACGGAAAAAGCTAAACGATGCTAATTAAGTTCAATCAACCAAATTTTGCAGGATAATCAAAAAACCTTCCTGAGGCACAATTTATACAAGCGAAGAAGTTCCCAAAAATATATATTCGAGTGCATTTTAATACTAAATTTTAGGGTAAAAAATTTCAAAGCCTTAATTTCTTCGCTAAATTAGGTGTAAAAAACGAGAAAGTATGATTTCTGGAGACAACTAAATTTCCTGACTAGATGTTGAGTTACATTAAAAATATCATTAATATAAAAATCTATTATTAAACAACTGTTCAAATATAAAGAGTTTTTCAAATGTTTGAAACAATAATTGATAAATACGAATTGAAAGCGGTTTATTAAAAAAAAAAATGTTGAACGATTTTGAATTGGAAATTTTCTAAATCAAAATATGTTAAATTAGGTAAAATTTTTATGAAAGGGCAATAATTTGAATGGAATGAGAAGGAAACTTGTATCTTTTTAGAATACAATCGTATACAATTCAATAATGTGAAATTTAAAGCCTTCGAAATTGAAAAATTTTAATTCAGAAGCTCTTAAAATTGAAAAATGTCAGAAAAAAATTTGGAGATTCGTACATTTTCATTACAAAGGATTTAAAATTGTATAATTCCTCATTATAAGCGTTCAAAATTAAACAATTTTATTTTTATTTGAAAAATCTCGAACTTGAATGATTTCAGATTAGAATTTTGAAAAAGGACATTTTCAAAACTTTAAAAATTAAATATTTTCAGATTAGAATTTTGAAAATTATATCATATAAAATTCAAAAGAATTGAAATGGTATTATTTCCAATTAGAAGCATTCAACATTGTAGATTAATTTTCTACGAAAAAAATACGAATTTTCAACACAATATATGAATTTGCAACCAAATTGTTGAATTTGAAACTGAAAATGATAAATTTTTAACCAATAGTTGAATTTTACAAAAAGAAATAGAGAAGAATTTTCAACAAAAAATAGAATAGTTAAACGTTAAGTTAAACAAATTAATTTTTAAGAGACAAAAAACGGATTTTCAATCAAACAGTTCAATTTTCAACCAATGTGATAAATTTTCAACTAAAATGATGAATCTTCAACTGGAATAGTTAAATTTTATACTAAAAAGGTAGAATAAATTTTTATTAAATATTCCAATTTATAAATAAAAAAGATCAATTATTATCAATCAAACAGTTAATTTTTCTTCCAAAAAATTCGTTTTTAGCCAAAAATAGAATAGTTAAATTTTCTGTTTAAAAAAACGAATTTTCAACAAAATAGTTAAATTTTCATTCAGAAAAATTGATTTTCAACACGGTCGTTAAATTTTCAATCAGAGAGGAATTTTCAATTAAAATTATGAATCTTCAACGAAAAGAATTAATTTTTAACAAAAGAGTTACACTTTTAACGAAGGAGTTAAATTTTCAACTAAAAAAGATGAATTCCCAACAAACAATGTAATATAATTGAAATTTCAACGAAAAAAGATTATAATTTTAAATTAAAAACAGTCAAATTCAACCAAAAAAGACAAATTTTCAAGAATATTTGAGTTTTTAATTAAAAATACTTTTAAGTCAACAGAGAAAACAAACTGTTGAATTTTCAAGGAAAAATATGAATTTTCAACCAAGAAGATTAATTTTCTACCAAAAAGGACAAATATTCAATAAAACACAGGAAGTTATTATTAAGTACAATAAAATAAAATAAACGAAAAGGGTACTTAGCGTAATATTTCATTTACACTTGACTTTGACCAAGTATCTTACGTTTTAACTTCATCCTGCATGGTTTTTTCTCCTTTTTCATTCACCTGAATAAAAATTCATTCCCTATAACAAACATGTTTGAGAAAAATAAAATATAATTCACTACGATCACGAAAACTACCCTTTATAGGTTAGGTCTATCAATTTTAACGAAAACTTTTATTCAATTTATTTATCTGTATGAACGATTGGAATAAAAGTTCATTGTACCATTTAGTTCGATTTAATATAGAAAATAATATAAAATAAGCGATATTAATATAAAAAAACACATATCTTTGCTGTTCCATAATAGGGACATGCATTATGGAACACCGGTACAAGAGTCCGAATGTTGTTTTATAATAGATACATAAAGGTCGCTCCGCTTTTTCATAAATATAATAACTTTTCTTAGAGTAAATTAAACATTTAATAGGCGTTTCGTATTCAGAAAAGATCAGCGCATTCATTGATATAAACATTTTGGAAATATATCCTCCTATCGTTGAAAAATTATTAAAAATCTCAAAACCCCCTCAAAATTTGTTTCATGATAGGTACCTTTACCTTAAAAACCTGCTCTTTGCGTTACCAATCTGAATTGCTATATGAAGTTTGAAACCAATTGCTTCTCAATTTATAGAAACAAAATTTTCATACGGAAACGGAATATCAATATCCATGTCATAAAGCGTGAAGCTTTCTCAAATAAAAATATAATTCTTTTATTTCAATTAGATTTTGTCACTAATAAAAGGAATATGCTGGTATCGATATACAGCTGATATTATTTATGAAAATAAAGATATTGTTTTATAAAACCCTTTTTTAATCGCAAAACATTTTTTAAATGAAGATATTAGTACAGTAAAAGAGCCTTCGGATTAAAGAATAACATAGTTGAAAAAAGTACAATAAATCAACTCACTTTGTACATGAAGAGCTTAACATACTCCACCCCTTTGAAATATATCCTGGAGCATCATCTGGGACCTGATTCCTTTTTACCCTTTAGATATTCTCTCACCTCACTCGACGATATCTCATCTCCACTTTCTACACTTCGTAACCACATTCCACTTTTTTCCCCTTTTCATTTTTACCAGCTCCTTCTACCTTTGTTTCCCTGCTTCTATACTTACAAGGGTTTACTCGAGAGACTTGAATAAACTCAAAGTAATGAAGACGCATTATTTCATATTTTCAGTCTTTTCAGGAAATGTATCATTGTTTATTGAATACCCTCAAGAAGGCCTTATCTGTCCGGAAAATATGAAGCATTGCTGTTATTAAAGAACTGGGGCAAGATAATCTAATCCGGATCATGGTTCCAAATGCAGATCACTATTGTTTTTACCGTAAATTGAGCCATTTATTGAAAACTTTAACTACTTCGTTGAAAATTAATTTGATTTGGTTAAAAATTAATTTTTTTACAGAAAATGTAACCATTCTCAGTTTAAAATTAATCGGTTTTGAGTAAAAACTCAATAATTTTCGAAATTATCTTAAAACTATTGTTGTCGAGAAACCCACGTTCATCATTGGGTAAAGCTGTAGTTTTTTTCTGTTTAAAATAAAAATTGTGAAAACTTCACGTTTATGATAAATATAAGGTTATCTAAATAATACATTCAATAATTCAATAATAATAAATAGAAATTTTGTATAGCTTTGTTATAGAAAATATGTTTTTTATAGACGCAATTAAAATTTAAAAATTGATTTATAATATTAAAATTAACCTACGCCGTTTATACACTATACATACATATATGTTATTTACGGAAATATTTTTCATGTTGAAAATGAAATATTTTAGCATATTAGCGATGGAGTCTTATCAATTTTTGTATATTTTTGAAAACCAAAATGTTTCAGCGAAAAAAGATTTTATAATAATTTTCAGAGGCCAAAGCGATTTTTAAAATTTTTAAGTAGATGTCCAAAAAAGTACTTTTTTCTCTACTAATTCTATTAAAGAATCTGAAAATAATGTTAGGAGTTTCTTCTAAAATTCCAGTTACTGGATAAAGTATTTCAAAATTTCCAAACGGAAGAATAAAGTGAACATTGAAACAATGGAAAAAATATTTAATCCTATATTGTTGCTCAGAGCAGAAGTACATCATAAAGCATCTATAGGAAAATTAATAATTATTAATTGCAGAATTTTTAAAACAATTTTAATGATCGTCTAACTGTACGAACAGTCAAGTCCAAAATTACTTAATCTATTACATGATTTATGAAATTCACAAAAAAAGGCCCATTGATTATTGTAACAAATTTATGGGGAAATACAGACGAAGCGTAAATAATAAAAAATACTTGAGGTTAATATTGTTTATTTAAATGTATTATTTGTATATTTGTTTTTGTTTCTTCCACTTTTGGCAAAAGTCGTAATTTTCATTTATTTTTAATTTGCAAAAGCTCTTTATATTTCTTAAAAAGTTTTGTACCATATTCTATTAGTCGCGATTTTATTGAATATTATTAGGAACAAGGGGATTTTACAGTTAGGGTCGATTTTTGGGGCTGAAGATTGCTGGAAAGTGATTTTTATACTTAGAGGTGATTTTGAGGCTGAAAAGAGCTAGTCAGGGATGATTTTTGGTATTAAGGAGAGCTGGAAGGGGTGTCGTAACACTTAGAGGTAATTTTTTGGATTGGAGAGAGCTGGAAAAGGAAATTTTATATTCAGGTGTTATTTTTGGGGCTTACGAGAGCTTCACAAGCAGAAGTTACACATAAGCGTGATTTTTGGAAGTGTGGAAAGTTTCTACGGGGATTTTACAATTAGGGGTGATTTTTGGGGCTGGAAAGAGCTCAGAAGAGGCGATTTTTGGGGCTAGGGTGAGCTCAATAAGGGTTTTCTACACTTAGGGGTAATTTTTTGATTCGGAAGAGCTGAAAATGGAGATTTTATATTTAGGGGTAAATTTGAGCTGGAGAGAGCTGGACAAGGGGATGTTACGCTTAAGGGTGATTTTTGAATCTGTAGAGAGTGTCCAAGGGAATTTTACACTAAGGGTTTTTGTCGAGGCTGGGAATAGGTGAGCAGGAGTCATTTTTGGGCAAAAGGAGATATGCTTTGGGGTAATTTTTGGGACTAGGGATAGCTGTATAAGGGGATGTTACACGTTAGAGTGATTTTTAAAGCTGCGGAGAGTGTCCAAGGGATTTTACACTTAGAAGTGATTGTCAAGGCTCAAGAGGTAGCAGGGGTGATTTTTGTTCTAAAGGAAGCTAGACAAGGGCTGATTACACTAAGGGACAATTTTTGCGATTGAGGAACGTTGGAAAATGAGATTTTATACTCAGGGGTAATTTTTGGGGCTGGAGAGTGCTGGACAAGGGAATAACTTAGGGGTTATTTTCGGGACTAAGAAGAACTATTTAGCGATAATTTTTCGAGCTGGGGAGAGATTGGAAGGAAGATTTCACACCGAGGGCTCATTCTTGGGGTTGGGGATGGCTGGAGAAATGTTTATTTTTTCAAAAAATGCTTATTATCAGCGGGAAGGGCGTGAAGAACCCTATCGGAACTATACTAGACAAACTTTTTTTTATCGTCATCAGAAGAGTTCAAAGTCACCTATATCGACGATATCCACGAAAATCCCAAAACTTTTCACCCTGTTCCCCTCGGTAAATATTTATCTGAATTAAAAAATTTTTCCCGTAAACTACTATCCAATAGCACAACAGTTTTCCCAAATTTGATTCAGTAATAAAGAATGATAAAATATAAAAATATAAGTTTTTTATAGTCTGATTTCATTACAAACGTTTTACATTAAATTATTGCTTCCCCATAGAGGGAGGTTTGTAATGACCTAAATTTTCAAATATACTTTTTCGACATATTTTGACATAATTTGACCCCAGGAGCTCGAAAATAAAGTTTTTAAAAATTGCTAGTGTGTGTGTTTGTGTGTGTGTAACTTTTTTCTGTTCACCATATCTCGAAAAGTAAGAGAGCTATGATCATGAAATTTGAATGAAGTGTAGCTCGGATTGATATCCAGGTCTGATAGGAATTTCAGCTAGATCAACCATTTAGAAGTATTTTTTTCTTGTGTTTAGAGATTTAAAAAGAAAAGTTTCACCTTGTTTATATAAGGAAAACTTTTTTGATATTCAAAATACAACAACACGATATCTAGTTTCTTTTTCTGCATCTCTGAAACGCATCGGTCGACCTATTGTTGAAACTTTTATGACCTACCAGTACCGATTTATGAAGTTTCAAAAAATGGTTTATTCTGTTTATATGAGAAATTTTTTTTCGATATTCAAAATACGACAATATTACATGTGAAGTATTTCTTCTCGTCCTTGAGACGCATCGATTGACCTATTGATGAAAACGTTTTTAATATTCAAAACACGACAATATTACACGTAGAGTTTTTGTTTGCGTCCTGGAGACGCATCGATTGACCCGTTAATAAACCTTTTATGACCCACAAGTACCGATTTATGAAGTTTCAAAGAAATGGTTTATTCTGTTTATATGAAAAAAAACTTTTGTGATATTCAAAAAACGACAATGTTACATGTAGAGTTTTTGTTCGCGTCCTTGAGACTCATCGATTTACCTATTTGTGAACCTTTTATGACCGACCAGTACCGATTTATGAAGTTTCAAAAAAATGGTGTATTCTATTTTGATGGGAAAAACTTTGTCCATATTAGGAGTACTACAGTACTGTCTCTGAAGTGTTTTTTTTTTTGCGTCTTCGAGACACGTCGAATGACCTATTGACGAACCTTCTATGACCCCTTATGATCTAGCAATACCGTTTTATAACTTTAACAAATATATTGTTTATCTTGTTGACATAAGGAAAACTTTTTTAGTATTGGGAATACAACTATAATGTATATCATATATTTGTTCGCGTCTTCGAGAGGCGTTGATTGATCTATTAAGGAACTTTTGAAGACCATTATTGATTAATCAATAGCTACTCAGAAAGTTTTAAGAAAAGTTACATTGTTTCAATGAGGTTATAAAACTACCGTAGGTTAAAAAGTTCTTTATTGTAACAGAACACATCAGTTGAAATTTTGATGGGCCCTCTGATTTTCTGAAAATGAAATTGCCGGAAAGACAGAAACATGAGCTTAAAAAATATTGGAAGTATACATTGTTTTCTTTTGTTAGGGAAATCCTCCCTCTATGAGGAAGCAAATTTATTTGATACTTATGAGGAAGCAAAATACTCATCAAATGAGCACAAACAAATACACCCATAGTGAATACGTCCATAGTACTTCGCAGCCGTATTTTTTATTTAGAATTAGTTAATAAATTTTTCATTATTTTTGCTTCCTCATAGAGGAAGCTTTGTAACGGTAACATTTCCCAAAAATGTTAAATTCATTTAATTAAACCGTCCTCAATTTCAAAATGTCTAATAGAATTTTCTAATGTGTGTGTGTGTGGATGTGTGTGTGAATGGGTGTTTGGATATTTGTGCGGATGTCACACTTTTTTTTGAACACGATAACTTGAAAACGGTTGCAGATAAATTGATGAAATTCGGAGGGCTTATTTTCACCACTATTGCATTTTTTTTAGCACTCCATAATATTTTTAAAATCAGTTTTTCATAGCAAAACTTCTTTCATCAGCATAATTGAAAGTTGATGCACGAATATAAAATATTCCTTGATTCGAGACGAATCGATTTACCTATAATATTAATACATTTTATTAAAGAGTAGGGAAGTTATGGTTATTCATATATTTTGATACTCGGTTTTTTATAGTAAAACTTTTTTTATTAACATAATTCAAAGTTGATGAAAGAGCAGAAAAGATGTGTTGACTCGAGGCGAATCGATTGACCTATAATATCAGTACATTTTACTGAAGAGTGCGGAAGCTATGGTAATGCATAATATTTGAAAATACGGTTTTTTATAGTAAAACTTTTTTCTTCAAAATAATTCAAAGTTGATGCAAGAACATAAAAGATTCCTTGGTTCCAGACGAATCGGTTGATCTATAATATTAATACACTTTTTGAAGATTAAGGAAGTTATGCTCATTTATAATATTTGAATCATCTGTTCCAAAAAGAAAAACTTTTTTCATCGACATTATTCAAAGTTGACGCATAAATAGAAAAGACTTTTTGATCATAACTTTTCAAATAGAGTAATTCTGACAATTATTGTAAAGAAATCACAAAGCTGGAAAAGGGATAGGGTGCGACAGAACTTTTCCCTTTTCCAGCTCGAGAAATTATCATTTTGAATATTAAATTTGATTTGTCTGATTTAACTTTGTATTTAAAAAATTTTTTGTATTATTTTGTAATTTTGTATTTTTTGTGAATTTCTATTTTCAAATTGATCAAAATGAAGACTTTGTTTTGTGTATTATTGAAAAAAATAACTAATTCTTCCTCTATGAGGAAGCAAATATATTTGCTAACGCGAAGCAAAGTGCTCGTGAAATGAGCACCATATAATTATAAATACAAACAAAGTGGAAACACTCGAGATCGAATTCATAGCTATTTAGAATTTGGTGATATATTGACATTCAAATTGCATTATGTTATCTTTTTCGTGAATTGTCCAAGGATATAATTAGTAAACAAAATTTTAATGATGCTCAAATTTATTTTCAAATATCCTCTTTTTTTATGTGCTAGGTTTCAACCTTTTCTGAGACTGATTCACATTTTGGAATATGGGTACAAATATGTATTAATATAATTCCTGGACCAAAAATGTTCTCAAACTGACAAAAAGTTTTTTTTAATTCAACAATTTGTATTCCGCGTTCCAAAGAATCAATCAAACATTTTCTATACAAGGAATTTATTTTTTATTTTGATTGTATTTTTTAACATATTCTTTCTAAAGCTTGGTCCACATTTGCTTCCTTTGCCTACATGATTAGTTTCTAATTCCAAAATATGTTCCTAGTTCCAACTTCTATTTTTCTTCTTCAAATTTTGATTCTTCTAATATATAATAAATTGTACTAGACTTCTGCGATCCACAATATTATTATTTTGTTGGGGAAAGTGAATTAAGTATTTTATTTCAAAATCGCATATGGGGGAATGAATAACGTGTGTATCTGTTCGCAGCATATTTAATTAAACTTGGTTATTTATTGCTGAAGCACGCGAAGCTTCGATTTGTGGGGCGCAAGTGAGAATAATAAATTACACCTATCCGTTTATGATTATAATACCCGAGCATGTGACGCCACATAAATATCCATAATATCCTAATTATAATCCCATATACCGTACAATTTTTCATTATTATCTTACACTAAAATATTGATTGTTGGGGGACTCCATGCCAAACTCACCAAAACATTTGCGAGAAACAATTTTTTGAAGTTAATGAATTTTTATTGAATAATATTCATATCGGATACAAATTGCAAAATTTTACGGTGATTTTTTAGATCAAATAAATAAATATATATAATCTACAGGAAAAAGTGCTCAATATTTATAAAAAAGTCGTCAGTGCAGGAAACAATACAAAATATGCACTAGTAAATAATAAGGTATACTTTCAAATAGACTAATTGTAATAAGTCTTATTTTTACAACGCCAGAAAAATTTTTCAGTATACTGAGAAATATTACGTATTTGTAACAAAAAAAATTTCCATGTGATAAAGTAGGTTTCAAATAAGGTTAATGTATTATTTAAAGAGAATAAACTTAAGGAAAGCTGGAATGGATTGAAGTAAACTTGAATGTTTAAACTGAAGTAGGAAACGAGGAAGGTTAGCAGAGAAGGACAGGAGTAAATTGAAATTGGTGAGAAGTTAGATTAGAAGGATAGAACAGATCCAAGTTCCATTGACACACTAAATGGAATTGAAACAAATTAGAGTTAAACTATAGTTAAAGTTTAAAAAGAAATAAGTAACTAAAAAAAGACATTTTTAAGTAAACTGTGTTTCCGAATACTTGTATAATATAAGTCAAAATTCATCTTTAGATAATTTCAACTTGTTACAGATTCTAAAATCCAAAAAGGCTTTCAATTGTAATTTTATAGAATTGGATTCTTCCAAATATAACATTGTACAATTAAAAATTTGAAATGGTCCACACTATCACACTATCACAGTATTACGATTAAAATTTGCATAAAAAGTTTATATGCAAAATGAAAACCTTTAGTCTACGCTTAACAAATTTCGGCGAAGATAGACACAGCCATTTTACAAACCAAATTATTTTTAAGTTTTTAAATTAACAATTATTTTTACCATATTTCTAGAAACTGTAATTGTAAAGTTTCCAAAATTAATTAATTTTTAATTCTTTCAGTTAAAGGATCTTTTATCTTGAAAGGATCAAGTTAAAAACTTTCCACATCTGCAAGCTTCAAATTAAACACTATTTTGTTTTGAAAATATCAAATTAGGAATAAGTCCAGTCTCAATTTTTCAATTGCGAAAAATCGAAATTTTATGGAGTTGAATTATAAATGCTTTAATTTTTTTCTCGTTATTGAACTTTAAAGACTTAATTTTTGAAATTGTTCAATCTTGACCTCTTTTTATTTGTAGATGTTCAATTTTTGAGGAGATAAATCTTAGGATTCTTAGACACTTTTAATTTGTAAATATAAAAATTTAATTTATTTAATTTATTAAATCTCAGAATCACCAAAATTATTTAATTTTCCACTATTTAACTAATACATTGATGGTTTTAAAAATCTTGCAATAGCACAACTTTTAATAAGTTTGAAATTTTCGTGACATATCTATTCTTTAAAGGAGGATTGGAAGAACTTTTGAAAATCAAGTGCAATTAGCTAAAGATTTAATTTTTTAACTTTTTTTCCAGACACCAAATTTAACAATCTACCCCAAACTTTGCGATTTGCAGATTCTTCCTTTATTCGTATTTTCATACGAAAAAATATCATCTTTTAAAATCGAAATCAAATCTAATTTCTAATGAATCATTTCATTTACTCATTGGAGGCAAAATGTTTGGAAACATGGCTATTACATAAAAAGAAATCAAAATATAATTCGATGGTATACTATCATTCTCAATTACTTTTAAAAGGCAGTACTATTTTTTATTTAAATGTTTTAAAAATATTATGGATTCTTTGATGATTTGCTCTCCTAATTTCCTGGTAGGTGAACTCATTACCGAAATTATCGTGGAAAGATATCTATGTTATGTTTAAATATTGCTTCAAGGATGTTTTGAAATCCAAAATTTCTAGAAATGTGTGATTGTTCAGATTATTACTTCTGATACTTGGAAAATGTAATAGTCTGAATAGAATGATTCAGAATCATCCACAAAGAACATTTTCAAATATCTTTATCTTTAATATCTAATATCTTTGAATGAATTGCATGACAGCCCCTTAATTTCCAAGTAGCTTTCTCCTACAAAATCTTTTCTTCTTGAACAAAGAAGAAAAAGCTTACTTCTTGCACTGAATCCACTTTTTCTATTCTATTTAACAAAGAAAGCCTTTTACAAAAACTCGTGGTTTTGATTCTCAAGACCCTATTAAGACCATCTCCATCCATGCAGAACTTGTTTATGGGATCTACATAAATACACGTATATATTTCCCGGAGGACTGATGTGAATGCAGGTAGGACAATAGAGGGGATCTGCAAGGATTCAAGTGGGATTCTCTCTTAACCCCAAGCTTTCTTTCCCTTCTCGAGTCATTGTATCCGGATCCTGAAAATCTTCGTATCAACATTTCCCTTGAATCTCGATTGGCACCGTTAAGAGGATCCACTTAAAAGGTTATACATTATACTAAGGTAGACCACATTTCCTCTCTCTTGATTTTTCATACTTCGCTCGAATCCACAAAAAAATAAATGCGTATTTTTAAATTTTTGCTTCCTCATAAAAGAAGCTTTGTAATGGTAACATTTACCAAAATGTTAAATTCATTGAATTAAACCTTCCTCAATTTAAAAATGTCTAATACAATGTTCTAAGAAATTGTCTGGATGTGTGTGTGTGGATGTGACACTTTTTTGTGAACACGATAACTTGGAAACGGTTGCAGATAAATTGATGAAATTTGGAGGGCTTGTTTTCACTGCTAATAGTTCGAAACTGACAAAAGGATTCCTGAAAATATTCATTACATTTTTTTTAGCACTCAATAATATTTTAAAAATCGGTTTTTTATAGTAAAACTTTTTTCATCAGCATAATTCAAAGTTGATTCAAGAATATGAGAGATTTCTTGGTTCAAAACAAATCGATTGACCTATAATATTAATACATTTTATCAAAGAGTAGAGAAGTTATGGCTAGTTATATATTTTGAAACTCGGTTTTTTATAGTAAAACTTTTTTCATTAACGTAATTCAAAGTTGATGCAAGAGCAGAAAAGATGTGTTGATTCGAGCCGAATCGATTGACCTATAATATCAATACATTTTACTGAAGAATGCGGAAGCTACGGTAATGCATACACGGAAAAAATTTATCCGTAAAAAAGTCACGAACTAGTAGCTAGGTCTCGGATATGAGAAAAATTCATCGGATATTTATGTATTTTCGTAAATAACCTACGAACTTTGAGAAAGATTGACGAACTCGATGTGAAAATTCTAAAACGGTTCATCACTTTTTTTTTACGTGAATAATTACAAAAATATTACGAGTGATTGGGAAAAGATTCTCAGAGCACTCACGAGCTTGCCTGACGAATCTGGGAACTCGAAACTAAGTCTCCCTGTACGTGGCCGACGCACACACGCGCGGTGCGTGTGTGCGCTCGTATGTGTGCCTCGAGCTCGTCGGATGAGTGGCTAGAAGTTTTATAATACCTATTTTGTGTGGCCTCGATGGCTGCGCGTGTTTACGCACTCCAGGTTTATGTTTAGAAACTGGTGAGTCAGCAGTGTTTGAGGTTCGAATCTTCTGAGTTGCGAATTTATAAATTAATATAAAATTAAATCGCACAAATAAAATTTTTCCTCTTTTTATTTCAGTCTGAAATTTTCAGGAACTGTTCGTAGGAAATTCGAACTGTTCGTAAGAAACTTCGAAATTTATCCATATATTTCTCATAGAAATAAGGATTTAATGTTTCATTTTTTTATCTCGTATCCGAGACCTAGCTACAAGTTCGTGACTTCTTCACGGATAAATTTTTTCCGTGTACTTAGAATGAGCTAATAATTAATGAAAGTTAATAGATTATTTTTTTAAATAATTTATTATTGTTCAAAACTATCTCCCCTCTCAGTAACGGTAAAAATTTAGGTTCTTTCTGAAATTTTCAACCTTTCTTTGGCTTTTCAGTCATGAACGAATAATAAATACACATCAACGAGAATCATTTTTTAAGCAATTTTTCTTATGTGAATATTTTTTTTCTGGAATGAGAGCTTAAATATTATCCAATTACCTCTCATTTAATACTAGAAATGAGGTATTGTTTTATAGACATTTTTTAATTAAGGAGCCTTTAATTATGCCAATAAACGATATTGTTGAAATTACGAAACTTCCTCTGTGACCAAAGAATATAATAATGAATTGTTTGAACAATTCTTTTTAATTACTCAAATTAATTATTACCTCACTGCCTAGCATTATTATGAGAGAATCTTGTTACAATAATAATAATGAATTGTGAAAAAAATGTATGCAGACATCTAATTATTAGTAGAATGTGATAACTTACATATTGAAAATATAAGAGATAAGCATAAAAATTCAAAGAAAAGAAATTAGAGAGAGCGTTCATTAATTACGTAAGGCTTTTTCGGTGGGAGATGAGCCAGAAAATCTAATACATCCTTACTTCAGGGTGGGGGGGATGGGGAATCCAAAGGATTTTTTAGGCAGGTTTCCTTTTCTCATTACTAAAAAGATAATTGATAAATGAATATTCCGAGAAATCTTTTGAATTTGATTCAAAATCCTTGAAATTCCGTGAAATATTTCGAAATATTACGCGATAAGTTGAAATATTTGAAATCCCTTTACAATTCATTGAACATTGAACCTTTAAAATCCGTGGAAATCTTTTCGAATTTTTTTAAATTCCTGAAAATATTTTGAAACCCATTCAAATCTTTTGAAAGACATTAAAATGCCTTGAAATCCCTTGAAATCCTTAAAAATATTCGGAAATCCGTTCAAATTGGGATCAATCTTTTGACATCTTGCGAAATCCTTTAAAATCCGTGAATATACTTTGGAATCTTTTCAAATCTCTTAGAATCCCTTGAAATCCCGTGCAATAATTAAGACGCCTTCGAATCTCTTTAAATCTTTTATAATTCTTTAAAATATTTGGAAATATTTTTAAATCTTATGAAATCCCTTTAAATCTCTTCAAATCTTCGCATTCCTATTAAAATTCCTAACATTCTTCCAAATTCGTGAAAATACTATAGTATACCTTAAAATCGTTAAATAAATTTTTGAAAATATCAAAATCTTTTAAAAGACATAAGAAATTACTTGAAATCTCTTAAACATCCTTTTTTGGATGTTTTTTTTTTGGCATTGTTCATTTTATCAAGGTTAAATATCACGACGCTACGATAGAATATATTTAAAGTTTCCCTTTTCTTCAGCTTTAAAAACAATTTAATGAAACTTTCAAAATTCAATATTTTTTTCCGTTTATAATATCAAAGCGAGTTCAGCACCGCGTGTAATGAGATTTTTTTTCTAGAATTGGTTGAAATTTTAAGCTAATTTAGGTTTATTTTCAATAAAATAATAAAATTGTCAACAAACAAGTTGATTTTTTAACCAAATTGTTGAGTTTTCTACCTACAAAGATGAATTTTCAACTAAATAATCGAATTTTAAACAGAAACGATTAAACTTCAACTAAAAACAGTTGCATTTCCAACGAAATAATTAAATTTGTCAGAAGATAGTTTAATTCTCAACAAAAAAGGTGAAATTCAAATCCAAAAGGACGAATTTGCTGTCAAAATAGACGAATGTTCAACAAAACAGTTGAATTTTCATGATTTTTTAACAAAATACTTGAAATTACAAAAATGAATTTCCAACCAGATAGTCTTATTTTGAAACAAAAAATATTAAACTTGAACCAAAAATAATTGAATTTTCAACACGAAAATTGGAATTTTCGACAAAAAGACGAATTCTCAACGAAAAATTAAATAGTAGGTATTTCAACATCAACAAAAATCAAATTTTCAACAAAATAGTTAAATTTCAACCAAAGAGTTGAATTAAAAAAAAAATCAACAAAATAGTTAAATTTGTAACCAAATAGTTCAACTTTTAACCTACAAAAATGAATTCTTAATCAAACGACGAATTTTCAACAAAGAAAATTAATTTTCTACCAAAAAGACAAATTCTCAACAAAATAAACAATTTCGCAAACAAATAATTTAATTTTAGACTAAAGATGATTAATTTCCAGTAAAAAAAATGTCAACTAAATAGCTGAATTTTGAACCAGAGATGAATTTTCAACTAAAATAATAAATGTGCAATTCTGCAACCAACGAATGAATGTTTAATAAAGTAGGTCAACTTTTAACAAACAAAAGAAAACAACAAATTTTCTACAAAACTGTTGAATTTTCAACTCGGAATTATTAATTTTCTATCAAAGAGACGAACTTTTTAATCAAAAAGACGAATTTTCAACAAATAAAGATTTTTCAGCCAAGGCAGGAAAAAATGTCAAAGAAATTGTTGAACATTCAAGCCAAAAGACAGCATTTTCAACCCAAAAATACAAATTTTCAACAAAAAAGTTCATTTTTAACCAACAAATTGCAGTTTTAATCAAAAGAGAGAAAATTTTCACCAACAGGATTAGTTTTCTACCAATAAAAGACCAATTTTTGACTTAAAAAGATTAAATTCCAGCAAAAAAAATGGGAAAGTTATATTTGTAGGCTAAAAAATAAATTTTAAATGAAAAAAAGAATTTACAGCAAAATAGTTGAATTTTCAATCAAAGAGATCAACCCTCGAACAAACAAGTTTTTAACAAAGTGGTTCAAGTTTTACCCAAGTAATTGAATTTTCAATTTTAAAAATATCAATCCTCAGCCAAAAATGAAGTAGTTACGTTTTAGGTTAAAAAATTATTTTTCAACCCAAAAAGGCATTTTTAACCAAAAAGATGAATTTTCTACCAAAAATATGAATTCTCAACAAATAATGTAATAGTAGATATTTGAAAAAAAAATGACTTTTTAATAAAAATTGTTGAATTTGCAACCAAATAATAAAAATCCTGAAATTAATGAACTGAAATTAATCATCAGGATGAAAAAACTGTAAGAAAAGAAATAAAAATACAAGGAAAATAAATTACTAACTAGAAATTTATTTGCTCTAACCATTAATATTCAAATACCATTTCGATTGTATTTTTGTGATTTTCACCGTGATAAAATAAACAGTCTCTTGTTAAAAAGGTAATCTTTTTTCATTCAGCAGAGAAAAAGTTTAAAAAACTATTTTTTCTTTAAAAGAACAAAAATTCCAGAACCATGACCAAAATTCAAGGACTTTTCCAGGTTTTTCCAGGTAAAAACGAATTCAAAGCCTTGTCCAGATTTTCAAGGATTTCCAGCACACAGACACCCTGGTTAAATACCGTAACAATTTTGTAATTCTTTAGAATACTTTATATTCATTTCAAATACATGAGAATCCTTTGAAGTATGTTGAAATCCTTCCAAATTACTTGAAATCTTTTTAATCTTTTGAAATCCCTTGAAATATCGTTCACACTGAAAAAAATTATAGTAGTTTTTTTTCAATGTTAATGATTTTATACATTCTGTGAACTGCCATTTATCATTTTCATGAAAAAGGATGTGATCTTAAAATAGTAATTGCGAAAAAAATTACACCTTACCAATTTATCATATTGTTTGTTGATAAAAGATCATTTTACGTGTTTTGGACACATAATAGATTATTTAAAATTTTCTGAGAATAGACATTGTTTAAAATACATAGTTTTCATGAAGGAGCAATATGATTTTTCATATTTATTCATGCTCTGTAAAATGTATAAATGCAATTAATGGACAATTCCAACTTTTTCTTATATATTTTAATTTTTTTTAATTTCCAGTAAACAAATCAGAATCATTGGGATATATTTTTTAATAAATGTCTTCATTCAAACCTATTAGCTGATTAAATTAAAATTTAATTGGAATTGATCGTTTATAACATATTTCTTCAATTTGTTGAAAATAATTTATAAACTGATTTTCATAAAATTCACACCTAAAATGACATAATTTTGCACTGTACAAAAATATGTATTTTTTCTGCAAAATATAAAGAACTAATTTTGAATTTAAACTTTGGAATTTATAAACAAAAACAATCGCAGCAGCTCTGACACCAGAATTACTTTGTGAAATGGATTTTACGGTAGCGAACCTAGACTCTTCTAACCACTAATATCAGTTTTTCTTTTATAAGTTCTCAACATTGCAACACTCCATCAAATATTTACCCATTTTTGAAATTTGCATTCGAAATGACTCAAACTTTGCGAACAAAAACTTTGAAACGACTCAAGCCGTGTGAACAAAAACTTTTCTGCTACCTCCATAAAGAGTATATGACAAGCAGGACAATCTCAACAGTCAACAGGCAACAGTCTCATCTCGCCCTATAAACCAAGCTCATTTCGTCCCTAATCACAATTTTAATAAAAAATTCAATATTACCTCTTCTTATCTGTAATGAACATTAAAAATGTTCTGCAACATCAATTTAGTGAATCAAAATTTCGAAATAAGTAATTTTATTTGATGATTACATTTATTTCTGAATGTTTTAGAACATTATGGATGAAAGAGAAAATTTTAGTTGTAAATGTTTGGTTATACTGAAAAATAATATTGTTCTTAACATTTTGCTACTACACTATAATTAGAAAAAAAATTCAAAATTTGAAACTATTTTTAAAAAATGGTTACAACATGTAGATTATTGAACATTTTGAAATGAAACTCTCACAATTTTTCTGGATTTTAAAAAGGTTTCAAAATAATAAAATTATTTTTTTTTCAGATTCCAGGGAAAATAAAAGTTTATTTTTCATTTTGAAACATTAGTATTAAGAAAATATACAAAAAGATTTTAAAACATTTCAAATGATTTCATAAAATTCAGGAAAATAACGTAAAAAATTTTTAAGCCAAAATTTTCAATTATGCAACATTAAAAACTTTTATAAAAAATTCGAATAAGTTAAAGAGGTATTTAGAAGTTTTGAAAAGATGAAAAAATAATTTTGAACGTAAAAAAATTCAACAATTTTAAAATAAAATTTAATTTTTAAAGATTTTAAAAGAAAAACTTAGAAGCTTTCCAAGCATTTTAAAAAGGTTACAAGAGAATAAAAAAATTCTTTTCAGATTCCTGAGAAATTGAAAATGTAATTTTTTATTTTACGAAATGTTTGTTAATATAATATTTGAGAAGATTTCAAAAAATTCTAAAAGATATTTAAAATTTGAAAAAAAGAATTTAGAAGATTTTAAGGCAATTTTTTTCATTTTGAAGAATTTTTTAAAAACTTTTAGGAAAAATTCCAATCATTTTAAAACATATTTGGCAGTTTCAAGAAAATTTAAAAATTGATTTACAATTTGAAAAGATTTAAAAGAACTTACAACAAAATGTAGATTTCCAAAGATTTCGCAATAAAAATTTCCAAGTTTTTGAAAAATGTTGATAGGTTTCAATATAAAAAAAATCTTCAGAATCCTGGGAATTTTTGAAGTCATTCTTTATCTTGAAAAACTAATTTGGAGAGAATATATAAAATATTTTAAAACATTGTGAAACTAAAAAAATGGTTCAGCTGTCCCAGCTAAACGTTTAGTTGAATTTCCCCTTCTAAGAAAATATAGCTGTGTTACCTAAACATCTAGCTGTTTTAGCTCAATTTTGCCATTTCGAAATTTTGTAAATAGACAAATTTAGCTCAAACAGGTTAATATGTCGGTAATACTTAGATATAGATATATAGATAATACTTAGATATTTAGGTAACACTGCTATATTTTCTTATAAGACGAAATCCAGCTGAACCATTTTTTCATTTTTCTTGTTGGTTGGAAAATTTATCTCTTATGGTGGAAATTTAATCTTTTTTATTAAAATTGCAACTGTTTCGTTTAAAATTAAAATCTTTTTTAGTTAAGTATTCGACTATTTTGTTGCAAATTCGTTTTTTCTATGAACCCAGTTCTCCTTTCATTCAAAATTAAAATCCTTTTCAGTTTTAATATAATAATATTTTTTATTAGAAACTCATATTTTTTTGTTTGAAAATTCAACGATTTGGTCAAAAGTTGAACTACTTTATTAAAAATTCCATTTTATTGTTTGAAGATTCATAATTTTCGTTAAAAATTCAGCTCTTGAGTTCGAAGTGTAATTATTTTGTTAAAAATTCGTGTTTTTCTGCCAAAAATAAACCTTATTAAGTGAAAAATGATCTTTTTGGTTGGGGATTCAACTATTTTGTTGAAATTTTTTTGTATGAATTCAACTGTTTTTAATTTGAAATAAGAATATTTTTGGATTTAAATATCACCAATTACATTTTTTATTAAAAATTCTTATTCTGGGGTTAAACTTTAAATATTTATGTAGAAAATTCGTCTCTTTTTGAAGATATTCAATATTTTTTGGTTAAAAATACTACTGGTTGAAAATTAACCATTTTGGGTTGAGGATTCAACTATATTGTTGAAAGTTTGTCTTTTTTGTATGAATTCAACTGTTTTTGATTTAAAATAATAATGATCTTTTTTGATTAAAATATCAACTATTACATGTTTCTTAACTATTTGGTTGAAGATGAACCTTTTTGTTGAAATTATGACTGACCATATCTGAAATTTTCGAAAATCTTTTTAAAATTTCTCAAGAGTCTTATGAAAATTATGTTTATATAACTTTGAAAAAAAAAATAAACCTGAAAAATAAATACGTATTCAAAATTTTTATTTAGTATCACAAATTATTTTTCCCCTCAGATCGAAAAAATACACGTCCGCCTGG
Source organism: Andricus curvator (assembly GCA_932195095.1). Lineage (NCBI taxonomy): Eukaryota > Metazoa > Arthropoda > Insecta > Hymenoptera > Cynipidae > Andricus > Andricus curvator. Next base: position 111,073 of record CAKNYM010048889.1, read on the forward strand.
CGCACGATTTATGATGCTATTTTGAAAAAACTGGTGTGTCGGTATGTATTGAAAATCTCGCAATCCTTTTTGTTGAGAAAAATCAGAATTTTCTAACAAATTTGGATTAAGTTAGTGTTTGACGTCGGAAATTAGTATTGAAAAAAATAGAATTGAAAGAAGATTCAAAACTTTTAACAATTTTAGGTTATATTAGCGTTTCAAAGCAAAAATTGGTATTTTAAAACAACAATTATTATAGTTTGAACAAGATTCATAATTTTTTAACAATTTTGGCTCATCTTAATGTTTTTTGTCCTAAACTGGTATTTCTCATTCAAAAACCTAAATTTTGAAGAAGATTCACAACTCTTCAACTATTTTGGGTTATGTTAACATTTTTTATCGAAAATCGGTGATTACGAACAGAAAACATTAGGTATAAAAAAAGATTCATAATGCTAAAGAATTTTGTATTATCATATGTTAGTGATTTTCGTCTAAAATTGCATTTTAGAAAAATCATTAGATTTTAAAGAATATTTACAATATTTAAACAATAACTGGTGATGTTATGTTATACGTAATAGGTTATATAGCTTAAAGTTTCAATCGTTTTTATTTGTACTTGATTCAATTTTGCTTGCAAATAGAGAAAGCAAAATGTAATGGTAACAATCCCAAAAATTCTGAAATTCGTTTAGTTCAACGTTCCTCAAATGAAAAATGTATAATACAATGTTTTAAATAGTTGCCTGGATGCGTTTGTGGGTGCGCCTGTGTGTGCACGTGTATAGATGTTTCAGATTCCTCGGCTTCAAACGAATCAATAGACCTATAACATTAATACATTTTTTCTATAATTCGCGAAAAAGTGCCAGTTTTTCCACCTGTTTTTAGTGTAAAAAGTTACCGATTTTTGCTCGATGACGTGGCGCATGCGCAGTGCCGACCTTTCCGGGCAACAGTGACAAAAGTGGACAGATGCAGTGGAAAAAGTAAATGGACAGTAATAAAAGTGAGGCACAGTGGAAAAAGTAAATGTTATTTCGGGTGGGTTCGTGCTGCCCCTAGTGGACTCGTGCTTCGTGCGCAGCCAACTTCATTCTATTTTCCGACTGTCGTCCCTAACCTAAAAGCAATTTCCTGAAAAGTCTCGAGTTGTGTATTTTGTATGTACTTTTGTCACTTGACAAAAGCAAAAAAACACCGTCAGTTTCTCCGAAAATACTGTGCTTGGTTTTTTTCACGAAAAATTGGAAGTTTTGAAGCCCTCAACTTTATGGGCCAACTATTCAATTGTGAGAACCAGCTTATTATTACTGCCATATTATTGCCATGGTTTTGATAATTGCCATTGTCATTGTTGCGTCAATCGACAAAAAATCGCCTTCTTTTTACACAAAAAACAGGTGAAAAAAACTAGCACTTTTTAAAAAATTATAGAAAAAGTATCGTGTCCCACACATTGAAAAAGCGACGATTTAAAACTCGTGTGATAGCTACCCTCGCTCCGCTCGGGTAGCTAACTTCACACTCGTTTTAAATCTCTCGCTTTTTCAACTTGTAGCACAATATACTATTATTGAAGAGTAAGGAAGTTACGGTCATTTATATTATTTTGAAAAATCTATTTTTATATTAAAACTTTTCTAATTTACTTAATTTGAGGTGCACGCGAGAACAGATGAGATATGTTGATTCGAGACTAATCGGTTGACCTATAATATTCATACAGTTTATTCGAGAGTGAAGAAGTTATGGTAATCTATTATATTTGAATATTCGTTTTTTTATCATCAAACTTTTTTCATAGAAATAATTCAAAATTGATGCAAGAACGGAAAAGGTTCCTTGATTCGCGACGAATCGATTGATCTAGAATATTATTACATTGTATTGAAGTGTGTGGGAGTAAGTTATGGTCATTTATATAATTTGAAAAGTATGTTGTTTACAGAAAACTTTTTTCATTAACATACTTTCAAGTTCATACTAGAATAGGAAAGACTCCTTCATTCAAAAGGTTTTAATTGACCTATTTGTATATATTTAATTATAATGAAATAGCAAAGCGCTCATCGAATGAACACCGTAATATTGTAAGTAAAAATTCCAAACACCCGAGATCAAATGCACAGCTAGTTTTGTTTTGTTTTTATGTGATAAAATAATATTATCACTTTTATTACTGAAAAAACAGTAACAAAAGCCACATACTTTGAGAGGAAATTCAGTGTCTCATTTGACCCCGTATGGTCATCTCGCCCCGGTCTCCGCTATATTGTTGATATCAATTGGGTTAAAAATATAAAATCTTACATAAAAATTGAAAAGGAAGGTCATGTAGATCTTATGAATTCTGGCAATAGGGGGTGGGGAGGGGATCCGAAATTTCAAAAATCATGCTTACGTAATTAATGGACGTTCCCTTACCCTTGTAGCGAGTTTCAAATATCTGAGTTGGTAGGTATCGAATATATAGTCAGGAGCGTAATTTTCCTGGGTCGGGTCATGTGGGTGGCTATCAGGGGTTGCGAGAGTGCCAGGGGTACCATTAGCGGGTTGTGTTTTGCACCCACGTCGCGATCAACGGCGAGGGTTGCGGGTCGCACCGCCTCCCCATTGTTGCCCGATTTACTCGGCATGCATATTTAACGTCACGCTTCCCACCCTATCTATTGCCCTTCAATTTCCACATTTCAATACTGAGGATGCTGACGTTGTGAGGAAAACAAGAAGGGGGAATTTCAGCTAACACGATCATGAATAAAGGTGGTGAACAAAATATTATGGAAGAAAAGGGAGATTAAGCTTGTGTTATAAGACGATAGAACAACACAAAAAAATCTGCCCGCTTCGCGGGCACATTCTCATCGAGCGCTTCGCGCGCGGCTCGCTTCGCTCGCAAGTTTGAGCGCGCCTAGGGCGCGCAACTGTTGGATCTCGCGCTTCGCGCTCGATCATATATTTATCTCGCGCTTCGCGCTCGATTATGTATTCACCTCGCGCTACGCGCTCGGGCGTATCTACATCGCGCTTTACGCTCGGTTGCTCTAGATTTTTCAACTTCGTGTTCGACTTCGATGAAAAGAAAAAGTTTGTTTGCAAATATTATAAAATTATCAAAACCTCTACATATTAAGTGATTGTTAAATTTGTTTTTATTTTAGACTGAAAAGGAACTTCATTTGCTCAAGGTTCTATCGACCTTAAGGAACAAATTCTCATCCAGACACTCGCGCTTCGCGCTCGATATTTGATTTGAAAATCATTTGAACCTTGCGTTCCACGCTCGGTTCTGTGCATTTGATTTTTACATTCTCATTCTAATGAGAAGGTATTGGTTTTATGTAAAATTTGACATAGTCGGTTTTCATCAAATCTCCACGTTTTGAGACCTCCTGAGTCAGAAAAAACGATTTTTATGAAGGTGTCTGTCTGTCTGTAGTCTGTCTGTCTGTCTGTCTGTCTGTAGCCACGATAACTTTCGAAAAAATGATCAGATTTGATTGAGCTTTGGCACACTTTTTTATGGCCGAAAAATAGAGAACGAGTTCGTTAACCAGCTATTTTGGATGAAAATCCAAAAAGTGAGCACATTTTGAAAATTTTTGAGACCACTTTTTTGGAAGATTTGAAAATTCTATGTACGGCTATTAGTAGTACGCAAAATTACGAACAAAATATTCTTATGACTTTTCGTGATAAAAAAAAAATTACTGGAGTTATAGCATTTTCAAAATTCCAAAAAACAAACGAAAATGATCATTTTAAGCCGAAAAACGCACGATATGAAAAAAAGTCAAGAGGAGAAAAACGTTGATTCCTGAACGCCCTATAATATTTTCATGACAACTTTTTGAATTTTTCAAAAAATAAAAAATTCAAATTTTGATCGCACAAAAAATTAATGAAAAATCAAAAAAGCCATTTTGCTGTAAAACAATGCAAGATACCAGAAAAGGTCATATCACCAAAATTGTGCACCTAAAAAAGATCTACAAATTTCTTATCATTCACTTCTTGATATGACGCGTAGTTTTTGTTTTATTCGTAAAAAACAGCATTGAAAATAGAAAAATCAAATTTTCAGACGAATATTACCAGCTACGAAAAAATGACCAAAACAAAATTGGTTCATCCAAGGAAGAGGTACAAATTTATTGTGACTCATGTTTCGATAGGATGCGTGGTTTTTGTTTTATTCGTGAAAATAACATTGACAGTAAAAAAAATCAAATTTTTGAAAAAACAATGCAAGGTACGAAAACATATAAATGAACAAAAATTGTGCATTCAAAAAAGACTTACACACCCGTAATCAATTTTTGTGGTAAGAATATATTCAAAATGAAAAAATTAACTTTTTTGATAAACGGCACAAGCTAAAATAAAATGTTAACTAATAAAATTTGTCGCCTAAATTATATCATTGCTTTTCATTTGAAATCAAATACAAATTTAGTAATTTGTATATGAAGAACATATAACACGAAGCACAAAGTGCGCGCTCAGTGTATTTACCAAATCGCACGCCGTAAGTGCGCTCAAACTTTTGTGTTTCTATCATACGGTTCAAATGATTTTCAAATCAAATATCGAGCGCGAAGCGCGAGTGTCTGGATGAGAACGCGTTCCTTAAGGTCGATAGAACCTTGAGTAAATAAAGTTCCTTTTCAGTCTAAAATAAAAGTAAATTTAACAATCACTTAATATGTAGAGGTTTTGATAATTTTATAATATTTGCAAACAAACTTTTTCTTTTCATCGAAGTCGAACACGAAGTTCAAAAATCTAGAGGAGCCTAGCGTAAAGCGCGATGCAAATACGCCCGAGCGCGTAGCGCGAGGTGAATACATAATCGAGCGCGAAGCGCGAGATAAATATATGATCGAGCGCGAAGCGCGAGATCCAACAGTCGCGCGCCCTAGGTGCGCTCAAACTTGCGAGCGAAGCGAGCCGCGCGCGAAGCGCGCCATGAGAATGTGCCCGCGAAGCGGGCAGATTTTTCTATTTTCAATGCTGTTTTTAACGAATAAAACAAAAACTACGCATCATATCAAAAAGTGAATGATAAGAAATTTGTAGATCTTTTTTGGGTGCACAATTTTGGTTGAATGATCTTTTCTCGTATCTTGCATAGTTTCACAGCAAAATGGAATTTTTGATTATTTTTTTGTGCGATCAAAATTTGAATTTTTTATTTTTCAAAAAATTCAAAAAGTTGTTATGAAAATATTATAGGGCGTTCAAAAAGAAACGTTTTTCTCCTCTAGACTTTTTTTCATATCGTGCGTTTTTCGGCTTAAAATGTACATTTTCGTTTGTTTTTTGGAATTTTGAAAATGCTATAACTCCAGTAATTTTTGTTTTATCACGAAAAGTCATTAAAATTTTTTGTTCGTCATTTTGCGTACTACTAACGACCATACATAGAATTTTTAAATCTTAAAAAAAAGTGGTCTCAAAAATTTTCGAAATGTGCTCACTTTTTGAATTTTCATCCAAAATAGCTGGTTAACGAACTCGTTCTCTATTTTTCGGCCATAAAAAAGTGTGCCAATGCTCAATCAAATCTGATCATTTTTTCGAAAGTTATCGTGGCTACAGACAGACAGACAGACAGACAGACAGACTGACAGACAGACAGACAGACTACAGACAGACAGACACCTTGGTAAAAACCGTTTTTTCTGGCTCAGGGGGTCTCAAAACGTGGAGATTTGATGAAAACCGACTATGGCAAATTTTACATAAAACCAATACCTTCTCATTAGAATGAGAATGTAAAAAACTGGGGGTACGAAACGTGGAAGGTCATTGTTTAAGCAGGGTAAGATTCAGCTGATAACCCCAACTGAGGTAAACTTTCTGTGAGTACAGGCCTGTAACGTGCTGCCTCTAGTGAAGTCCGCCGGAGATATTTGCGATTCACCGCGGAAAGTTTACCTCAGTTTGGAGTACCCACCTCGCGTTTACCCTGCTGGACCGATTACCTGCAACATTTCTTACACTCAGTTTATTCTGCGAAAAAGCACAGCAATAAGCAGCAAAAAATAGTTTGAGAGAATTATTATATATTATTTTTTGAAATAAATAGACAATCAAACCATCGCATTTTTGTTGAAAATTAACAATTTTAGACGAAAAACACTAAAGTTACGTAACAAGAAATTGTTTCATTATTATTATATTATGATGATTGAAATGATTTCTTCAATTCTGATGTGAAATTATGTAAATATTACATATTTAACGCTTGTTTTTTAATGCAAAATTTGGGTTTTTCTTGAGTTTTCAACAGTTGAAAATTAGATTTTCAATTTTCGTCATGTTTGCACAGGTTTATTTTTAAAGTTTAAATTTTAAACTTTTGAAAATTCAATAAATTTGAGAGTTCAACTTACAAAAGTTCAAAATTACCATTACAATTTTCTTCCAAAATTAATTTTTATTTATTTTTAATTGTTGAAAATTGAATTTTTTCAATTTTCAATTAAAAACGCCAATGTAATTAAAAATTTGTAAACAAATTATAAATCTTCTTTCAAATCTAATGATTTTTAATAAAAACGTACATTTGTAACCAAAAAAACTAACATAATCTGAAATTATTCAATATTGTAAATTTTCTGATTGTTAACAAAAATCGTTGGATTTCATTGTAATGATTTCTCTTTTAAAAAAACCGATTTCAGGTTAAACACAACCAATATAAACAAGAGTTGAAAAATGTAACTATTCTTTTAAATCTTTTTTTTTCATAGAATAGAATTATTCTATGAAAACCCTATGACAAATAAGTTCTAGGTGCTGGTCAATGGTCTTAGAAGATATTTTTAAAATAACGAAAAGTAATGGGAAAAATTATTAAATTTATAATTTGTAAATATTACCTTCAACTTTGGTTTGTGCTTATTTTTTGTAGAACTTTAATAGATTTACAGCAATTGTGATCTCTTATCAAAGAAAAATCACTGATGTGGCAAGTACTGATGATAAGATACGTATAAAATTATAGTATTCGGCTTTTCTAATATGAGTAAAAGTAATTGCTATAATTGCTATAGATATATTCAATAAAAGGGGTGTCAATTCTCAAGACGATTTTTAATTTATTATTTACTTATAATTTCCTGAAAAGACAAAAAGCTGATCAGTGTAATTTCTAAACCCCAAAATTTTGAATCTGAATCATTTAAAATTGAATGATTTAAAATAAAAATATTGTATCAAAATAAAAGTTGCAGATTTAATAATCCTTAAATTTTGGAAACTGATGTTTGAAATTGAACACCGAAATTTCAAAGCAGTAGAAATTGAATAAAATACAATTTTACGTTTGAAAACTAAATTTCAAAATTAAAAATCCTTTTTAGTCTGTGATATTTAAAAGTTTTATAAATTTAGTGTTATCAAATTAGTTTAATAAAATTAGTCTCATGAGTATAATTTCGAAAAGCACAAAATTTTGAATCTGAATAATTTAAAATCGAAAAATTTAAAATTATAATATTTTAGCCTAAAAGTGATTTCAAAATGAAATGCATTTTTGAATATTTCTAAGCAGTATTGATAAAAGACAAAATTTTAATCGTAAAAAACCTATTAAAATTAGAAAATATCTCTGTTCTTAACATTTTTCTACCTCGCCGGTAGCGGTAACCGTACAATTACCGGCACTGACAATAATATTTCTGAGAAAATTTTAAATCATTTAGGTTTTATTTTAAAAGAATTACTTCAGAAAAATTTTAGCGAAAACGAATTGTTTCAACAGATATTCAGAAGTTTTGAAAATATTGGAAAATAATTTAAATCTTGAGAATTTTGAAAGCTTCTAAGAGAATAAAAAAATTTCTTAACATTGCTAGCAGAATTACAAATGCTTTTCATTTTTAAAAATTAGTTCTCAGAGAATATTTAAATAGATTTTAAACTATTTTAAACATTTCCAAAGTTTTCAAAAAAGCATCTGGAAGATTTTAAGGCAATTTTTTCAATTTTGCTAAATAAAAAAATCGAATCATTTTAAAAGATATTCACAAGGTGTACATGTTTTGAGAAGACTTCAGAATAATTTTAAATTAAAAAATATTAATTCAAAGAATTAATTTTTAAAGAAAATTTCAATAGATTTCAAAACTTTTTTAAAAATGTCGAAAAATATCTGTAAGATTTTAAGGCAATTTTTTTTAATTTTGAAAGATTTTTCCAAATTTTAAGAAAAATTCAAGTCTGTTTAAAATATAATTAGAAATTTTAGAAGTTTCGAAGAAATTAGAAATATTTTATAATTTGAAAATATTTCTGAAAATTTATGAAATATTTTTAAATTCCTGCTGAACATCTAAAAGTCTTAAGTTTCTTTTAAACAGACTCAAGTTTTTCATAATATTTTTGAAAATCCTGTAATGAGAAAAAATGTTCTTTCAAATTTTCTAGATTGTTCTTCGATACATATGAAATCTTCAAAAATCTTTTTGATAGTTTGACCATAAAATGCAATTTTTAATTTTTCGTCATTTTTTGTGCGATCAAAATTTGAGTTTTCGATTTTCCAAGAAAATTCAAAAAGTTGTTACGATAATCTTGTAGGGCTTTCAAAATGCAATGTTTTTCTTTATTTAACGTTTTTCATATAGTGCGTTGTTTGGCTTAAAATTTTCATTTTCGATTAATTTTTTTAATTTTGTAAATGCTATAACTCTGATAATTTTCTTTTCATCGAAAAAAGTCATAAAGATGAATTGTTCGGCTTTCTAAATACTATGAATGGACGGACAGACAGACAGACAGACGCCACCGCCAAAACTTGATTTTCGGCTGCAGGGGATCTCAAATCGTGGAGAATTGTTGAAAAAATTAGGTGTGAAATTTCGGACAATTCTAATACTTTCTCAATCAGAAATTATGAGAATGTAAAAATTACTTTTCTACCAAAAGATAAATATATAATCCAAAAGGACGGATTTTTTTGGAAAAATATGAATTTTTAATAAAACGGTTAAATTTTCTGACAAAAAGAATATTTTTATTTTGAACAAAATAATTAAATTTCCAACCATAAGTAGTGAATTCTAAACCGAAAATATAATGCAGCTACTCCAAACAATATCGAATCAAGTTCAGATGATGACGGATGAAGAATGAAGTTTCAGTTGTTTTTTATATGGAATCAATTTTATTTTTCTATATATTGTCGTTTGGCTTTTGGTTTTAAAATAAACAAAAGCAGACCGTCCGGCAACACGTAATACATTTTTTTAGAATTCTCTGTAATATTTACTATTGAATATAGTTTGTAAATATTTTATTACATGCTACAGAATGGTATGCTTGTTTATATTATTGCAAAAAAAAAAAAATTTAAATTGATGATTGACTAATGTAAATAAAGTTAATGATAAGGCTAAATACGAGATTTAGATTAGGAATGAAAAAGAATAAAATAAGAGAGGAAGAAAAGAAAAGGAAGATTGTGCCGCTTGAGAAAATGAAAACTAATAGAAAATGGCAAAAGGAAAGGAAAAGGAGTTGTGTCTCAAAACTGAGAAAACAACGTCAAAGGAATAAAATGATAAAAATAAAACAAAGGTATTTCTGGTAAATTAAATTGATCAAAGGAAAACCGAAAAATATTGCTCTAGGAAAATAAACTAGGTTTTTAAAAATAATAGAACGGAAAAATGGATGAAATTAAGTTAATGAAAAGATTGTGAATCGAATCAAGCGCTCAGTGGTCTCTCCACTCTTAATGCCAGAAATTTATAATCGGTTCTTTTGATCCGGGCCCTCAAGTATTACTAGAAGGAAGGTAAGGATGTTTTGAGGTAAAGTTTGTGGAAGGGATTATATCAGAGAAATTGCAAAAAATTAAGGAGTAAGGATTACGTAAGGTAACTATAAAGAAAATTATAAAGGATAAAAGGAAAAGAGATAAAAAAGAGCAATGAGGACTAATATAACTGAGACCAAAGAGATGAAATATAACAGAAAGTAGAGGAGCGAAAGTAAGAAAGATAACATTATATCTCTGCGAAACAAACGAGATACTGCTTAAGGTGAAAAAAGTAAAGGCTGTAAACAAAGAAAAAAATCTTCTAAGCATAAGAAGAAAAAAAAGTATGATACTTCCAAACAGGAAAATGAAGAAAAAGTAAAAGAGGAAACAAACAAAATAGAACAAATCTATATTGTATAATTATTTCTTCAAATCAAATTATAGTAGAAAGATCAGAAGTAAGAAAGGTTATCAAAAGTTGACGAAATAAGAGGAAAAATATACCAAGACTTTAAAAATTGGAAGCCTTTCTAGTAAACATTTACTTTTAGCAACTGCTATTTACCTCATCCATTCCAATATTCATCCCAATACTCAAATCCACACCCAAGAATATGTACATCAATTTAACGTAGCATTTCTCCTCACTTAGTGAGATTAAATGGATATTTAAGGTCAAATTCCAGTCAATCTGAAAGGGTTACATATTTTTTATGCTATGAATATTAATAATTATCCAGTCAAAAACGCTTTTTTAAAGGTTTGATAAATTCTTCATCAAAGCTTAAAAAGTACTGTCGCCACCCTGATAATAATTAAGGAGAAGTTTATCCTGAATCCTTATTTTGACACTACAAACTTCCAAATTTTTATTCTTATATTAAAATTTGTTTTGGTGTTCATCACGACAAAATATACTTACAGTTGATTCGCTTTCAAAGGAATGATCAAAATATAATTTCCCACACACTTACTTTTAATTTAGACCTTTCCTCACCAGACTCCTCGTATTGTGCCCGGAAAATGCCCTGAAAAATGAAGAACAGCAGTATTATGTAAAATTCATGCTAAAGACGGTCTTTTTCAAATTTCTTCAACATGAGTTTATTAAATTTTTTTCGCGTATAAATGGTCAGAACTTATTATTTCTCATGATAAATGATACAGTTGATAAATGTCAAGAGTAATATTGTTTGTTAAACATATTTTGCAATTGTCTGAACGATCTTAAATTTCTTAAACTATTTTTTGCCCTATTCTAAAAATCTTATTCGTCCTAGAAACTTGAATAGCTTCCAGAAAGGGGAATTGGAACTACGGGTACGTTAACAAAGTGTCTACGTTTTCAAATTGCCGTCAAATTCACAGATTTCCCGGATTTGAATGAACATTTTTTCCAGGGTTTGCTTACGATATATGTGTCTTAATTTTGCACTTCATTATCAAGTGAAAAATAACTAAAGATCCTCAAAAATTAAAAAAAAAAAACTAATATTCTGCTATCAGGATCCGTATTATTTTACCAACAGTAACGGTTTAAGATAATCTTCTAAAGAAAATCGTTTGAAATGAAAAGTTAAATTAATATCAGAAAAAAGAGACATTTATTACGTTTAAATTAAAATTACGAATAACGCTGGACGAACTTTTGAAGGCTTATAAGATATCAAAAACAATGGACTCATAAATGATTATACAATTTAAAATTATTACGACTTATTTGTTTTGATTAATGATTTTCATCTTGGCAGAACATAAGAGAAAATAAACACATTTTTAAAAAAACTTAGATTATTTTCCATGGAAATTTACCTTTAAAATAAGCCCAAGAATTGTTTTATTTATACTTTTTTCGCAATATTTCTAAAAGAGTAATGAGAAATACTCCAAACTCATATCTTGGACACAAACATTTTATATCTTTGATGCTACTCAGAGCAAAAAACCAATTCGTTATTCATTTATTTGTTCCATTTTGTAGAAAAATTTTGATCTGAAATATTCGCTCCTCAAATTGATGATCACTCAAAACAAAAAATACAAAAAGTATGACAAATTTAAAAAAAATTGATTGGAAAATTTCCACTTCACATGCGTTTATTAAAAGCTGTTCAAAAATTACTAACATGAATAAAAATAAAAAATTTGAAAAAACTTGTATATAAAAATTTGTCAACACAAATAAATACTTTGATGTTCACAGAGTCACAACAAAAATTTATTAGAAAAATGCATGTTTTGAAACTTTCCACGGGTTATCCGGTTATAAGAAAACAGAGATTTTTGGTCAATAATTATTACAATTAATAATAGCAATATTTTTAATTTATACTTGAATACTACTATATTGATGATCACTCATATATAGAAGTTTGGACTCCAGTTACAAACTTGCAGAACTGCCCATTACCCCAGCAGTCTCGTATTTATAACTTTAGTCTTCCTTGAATTTTTATACTAATGATATAATAAGTAATTAATAGCTGCGTTACATTTCTAAATAATAATTCTATTCGATAAAAATAACTTAAAGTGGGTTAGTTTTTTTTGGGTATCACTTTAGGACACCACAGAGAAGTTAACAGTATTTCAGCTTTAAAGAATTACAACTGTTGTTCTATGTGTGCGAAAATTATTTTGATTTTTTCATATGTACAATTTTCGATGCCAAATAATAATGTAGAATACTATCAACATAGATAATTGAATTTCTAAATTTGGTTAATGAAACATGTACTTCAAATATGAATCCTTTATATCCTTGTTATTCCTTCTACTCTTGCTATTTTTCTGCAGATAAATATCCTTCAAATGATACTCCTGCTCTACTTTCGTATTAATCTTTAAATTGTATAATCCCATTTGTACTTCTATAGGAAGTCTCGTTGACGAGTAGCTCGCTTCCGGTGACATTTGTTGTTGAAGTCGCTGCCTGAAGCTAGCAAAGAGCGGAAAGGAACTCGGATAAGGATACGAATACGACTGAGTCAAGTGGTATGGGTTTGAGTGGGAGGGTGTGCGAAAATATGCAGGTAAGTATCACAGGAACGTTAACAGCATGGCTCTTGTGGAGGGGGGATCCACCCACTCTAGGTACAGTGGAAAATTCGCTGCGGGCAGGGTTAGGGGTGGCTTCGGAGGTAGGAGTAAGATTATCTCTTGCGTCGCGAGCGAGCAAATATTGGTTCTTATTCGTGTAGGTTATACGGTGCTTGCCTACCAGCGGGTTTTCCCTGTCTGCTAGGATATCGGGAAATCCGAGGCCATCCTCCCAACTTAACGTTATATCATCAACCTTCCCACTCTTCACAAATCGGTACGGAAAGTGCGATCAACCCTATCGTTCATCGTTATCGATACCTACATCTTGTCCTCGCGATAACTGCACCTAATACCGCAGCGCCATCTACTCTCTTGAATCTACATCGTCGGGTATTAAAGATCTTCGATTTTGCCATGGGCGGAGATTGGAATCGTTCGAACTTGCAATTTGTGGCAGGGACGCATTTGGATATTCTTTCTCGAGGGTGGGTTTTAAAGGAGGTGAATTTATTGGTCTCACAATAATAAAATCTTTATCTCATTGATGTGCTGTTTTAAATTTAGTCAACTAACCGCCCACAGAATGATAAATTAAACTGACAAATATTCGTATCGCCTATTGGGATACTATTAAGTAATAATGATTTATTAAGATAACACTAGTCTACAAATTGAAACAAAAATTTTTGTACATTCAGTGACCCTATATTTTTGCAATGCATTTTGGACTGCTAAAGTTAAAGATCGCATTAAAAAAATTTTGTATAGATTGGTTTTCGAAATTTTGTATGTTTAATTTCGTCTAAAACAATGACTTTTTTAAAAATATATCGGTTCATTGCACCTCAACTACTAAATTGATCAGGGAAAATGACACTTATATTCATTGCAGATTCGATTATCTTTACCTTGACACCTTTTGCAATCATATTGGTCGTTTCTAACTTGAGAAATGGGTCACAGAGTAAAGCTATCATCGAAAAAAAATGTTATTTTCAAAATTGACTATTCGAAAACCAATCCATAAAAAAAAATTTCAATGCGATTTTCAAGTTCAGCAGGCCAAAATGCATTAGAAAATATCGCGGCACTAAATGTACAAAATGACTGTAAACTAGTGTAATTTTCATCTATAATTTACTTGTATTTTATTAAAAAATTAAAATTTTGTTGATTCATTTTATTGGTTATGGAAAGTCCGGGAAAAGTCAGGGATTTTGCAAAAAAATTGTGAGTGTCAGGGAATTTCTGTCAAAAGCACTTAAAGTAACTATTAGGAATAATCTGGGGTCACCATCATATTTGGTGAATATTTTTTCCAAATCATTTTTTAGTCACTTTTTTGAATGATAAGATCACTTCAGTCACTTTTCATTTAATAAATTGACACATGGGTTAATCGCTATTGAATTCAAGTCTATATCATTTTCTGAATTTTCATCAAACGCGAAAATTTTTTTATATATTTTAATAGTTTGAAGGAATTTCAAGGAGTTTCAAAAATTATAGAGTATTTTCAAAAATTTCAAGAAATTTTCAAGAGCTTTAAAAATATTCAAGGAATTTTAAATATTTCAAACCCTTTAAAATATTTTGAAATTTGTTACATTCGAAAAATGCTTCGGAATCTCGTTAAATACCTTAAAATATTAAAAATTTTAAAAGCTCTTGAGGTATTTTAGAAAATTTTCCAGAATATTGGGAAATATTCTCAAATTGCTTGTAATCACACGAAATTTTATAATATTGTACTGATTTCAAGGAAATAAATAAACACAACTATTTTAACATTTTTTTAAAAATTCGATTTTCACATTTTTTTCGACAGCTTGGCGATTGCAGAGCTTCCGTGGAATAGAAAAAAAGTTTTTTACAAAAAGAGAATAATACTATTTAGAACTCCATGAACACAAAACTTGTGCCATTGAACGTTCTTTCTACCGAGACTTAACATGATGACAAAAATTGTTTAAGCAAATAATAATTTTCAAAACCATTGAGGTACAACTTCTTTAAAATAAGCGACATGGTATAAAAAGATTTAAAAAAATAAAAAATTTTCTCCACATTTCCAATATGAAGTCAAGAGTGAATGATTTTTAATTTTTTTTAATTTAATACTGTCCTAAACAAAAAATATCACTTCTATCATTTATTAAAAATTGTTATGACTTAGTAGGAAAGATATTTAAATAAATAAAAATCGTTAAAACAATTGAAAATGCATTAAACGAAAAATATTGTTCTCAAAATTTACTTACTGAGCCATTAGTCCCAAAAAATACTAACCTATCAAGATTGTAAAGAGTAATTAAAAATTGAAAAATGATGATCATTGTTTAACTAGTTTAAAATTAGTTTAAATTTACAAGCGAACTTGACACTTATAGAACAAATCAAATTAATGTTGGGATAATTACAAAAATCCTGTCTTTATTATGAATTTCATATGAAACTGCTATTTTGCATTTTTCTGGACATTTTCGGGGCACAATATAAAGGATTTGGTGTCTCAAATTCCAAAATTATGGGGTGGTAATTATTTCTTGAACATTTCTTAAGTATTGAGTGAACTCATTTTTGACATTAAATTACTTATACTACTTTTTCCTCATATTAAAACTACTCAAATTGTTCAATACACCTGATGTCTGACATAAATTTACGTATACTACTGAAAAATTTACGACTTGCTTTAAATTACAGATACTCCTTAAAAGCCATTATGCCCCACCTGAAATTACATATACTACTTAAGAACTATATTTAATTTCCCAGCTGCCATACT
This sequence comes from Andricus curvator, assembly GCA_932195095.1. NCBI lineage: Eukaryota > Metazoa > Arthropoda > Insecta > Hymenoptera > Cynipidae > Andricus > Andricus curvator. Next base: position 126,669 of record CAKNYM010048889.1, read on the forward strand.
TAAAATGACTTATACTACTTAATACCACAAATTACAGGCATAAACCAGCTTATACTACTTGACGTCTAATATGACTGACTTTCAATTACTTCAACTACTTATTACAAATGTAATTACTGGAATATAAATACTGATTCTACTTAAAAACTCTAACGGCTGATTTAAAATGGCTTACTTACTTATAACCCACAGGCTGGCATAAAATGACTGCCACTACTTGAAAACTCTCATTGCGAATCTGAATCGTTATGTTTGTTATGAAATGCACTGCTTGAAATTTTGTTATCTCCTAATAGTCAAGACTCTCTACGTTCAAATAATTAACAAATCTTTACGGCTGACTTTAAGCGACCAATTCTACTTACTAGCTCTTACAAGTAAGTGACAATAGTTAACTTCAACCCACCTTCATCCTTCGTTTTTCTATCTGTCCTTAGAGGATGGACATAAAACTTCATCTTCGAAATTCCTTGACTTTTCCTTGACTAATGTTTCATTTACCTTGACCATTATTATTCAAAGAACCTAATAATAATTTTAATACTCATATCATATTCATAAATTTATTCTTATTTTCATCTTGAATCTTTTATAAACGGAATGAAACAATTCTAAATTTTCAACTATTATTGTCAGAAATTCAAAAAAAGTATCTTATGTGCATTAATAATTTCTTGAATTCAGTATGAATTCGAATAAATGCCTAAGAATTTAAGGAGAGTTTTTAATACTTCAGGATGAATTGAATGAAAAATTCACTGACAGTGTCAGTAACGAAGACTAGGTCAAATAGACCTCAATAAATTTTCGTCAAACCTGTCCTTCAACTGATCCCTAATCCTTCGCGGTAAATTAATGCTTGAAAAGAAAAAATGAAATATATTGTGAAGTCGAGTGGAAAAAAATCAGACCGTTCTGTGTGAACGATAATCCGTAACGAGCCGTGACCGTAACGACCTTAACCCTTCCCAGGATTCCTGGAAACCGAACAAAAAAATGACAGAAAAGCTTTCTGGCAGTCAGGCACTTGTCGTGTCAGTCTGCAGCTGCTGAAAGTGGTGAGCCCTGATTTAGAAGAATTAAAAAGAATGCCAAAGAATTTGGAAGAAGTCAGCACAAATTGCAATAAATATTTGTAAATCTCTTAAAGTTTTTGAAACCTTACGAAATTCATCACTTCTTGTGAATAAATTCTTTGAAATCCATTAAAATATTATCAAATGCCGTGAAATTCTATCCAATCCGATATTTCTGAAATCCTGGTAAATTTATTAGACTACTTTGAGAGATTTTAAAATCCCTTAAAATCATTGAAATCCTCGGAAATCTTATTAAGTTCCTTGTAATCTTTTAAAATAAGTTAAAACCTTACAGGTTCTGCAAAATTGTTCCATATCCTCAGATATTCTACAAAATTCTTCACAACAACATGACAATTTTTGGAATGCCTTTAAAGCATTCAAATCCTTGGAAACCCCTTGAAATTGTTGTGATCTCTTTAAAAATCTTCGGAATTCACAGAATTTCACGGGTGATTCAAAGAGATTTTCAAAAATGTATCGCAATTTATTTAAATTGCTTCGACAATCATCCTTAATTGTCTTAAATTCATTCTGACTGCTTTTAAAATCTTTAGCATACTTTTGAATTCTTCTAAATGAATTCAATTCTACTCAATTCAATACATTTCTTGAAATTTTCTGTTTGATTCATCCCAAAGTATTAAAAGCTCTGCTTGAATGCTTAGGCATTTCATCAAATCTGTTTGGATCCCATGAATTTTCTTAAACTTATTTCAAACTTACTGACTTCAATACAATTTTTTATATTTTTGTGTTGTTTTCAGTTTGCTTGCATTTTTTCAATTCACTATTATTTTTTCAATTCATTTTAAATTTGTATGAATTTTATTGAATTCTTCTTTTGCATTTAACTTGAATATTTTTTTAAACTTATGAATTTATGATGAATTAGTTCTAATTCGCCTGGAATTCTTATGAATTTCATCAAATTCTTCAAAATTATTTTACATTCAAAACAACATTAATCACACTATTAATGCACATCAGTCACTTTTTTAGGATTTATAAGAATAATATATTAAAAATTTGAATATATAAATTTAAAATCGTTCTATTCCATTTACAAAAGATTCTAGATTAGAACTAGAAGCGCTAAAATAGAATTATAATTAGAATTAGAATTAGAATTTCATTATAATTATAATTAGTACTAAAACTATGATTAGAATTTTGTTCTTTAAGTATTAATGGTAAGGAAAAATGAAACATTAGTCAGGGGAAAGTTCCTGTAAGGACTGTTCCAAAAACGGAGGATGGAGGTGGTCTTTTGTTGATTGGTGGTTTAAAGTGCGCCATGAAGGGTTGTAATTTATTGGGACGTAGAGAGTTTGAAGTACGCAATAAGAGTTTCCAAGTAGTGTAAGCCATTTCAAGTGAGCCGGACGAGTTTTCAAGTCATATCAGTATTTTTATTCGAGTAATTAGGTTTATAATAAGTAGTTTAAGTAATTTAATGCTAACCAGAATAGACATCAAGTAGTATATGGTAGTTCAAGTCTTTAATTAGTTCTCAAGTAGTGTAAGTCATTTTAGGTCGGACATTATATACATCAAGAAGTGCTAGCAATGTTAAATGAGCCATATGGGATATCAAGTAGTAAAAGTAATTTCATAACAGGCACGAGTAAGCTTAAAGTTAACCGTTCTAAATGTTAAGTAGTATAAGTCATTTGAGTCAGGTAGATGTTTTTAGTAGTGTGAGTCATTTTAGGTCAGACATCATATGGATTAAAAATATAAGTAATTTCAATAATAGAAGAAAGTAGTATAAGTCAATTAATGTTAGGCATGTGTTCAGTCGATACTTAAAAAATGCTTAAGGAATAATATCCATCCAATAACTATTCAACTTAAGACTCAAACACCTTTATATTATGTCCGGCCAGTGCTTTGAAAAATGCAAAACAGCAGTTTCATGTAAAATTTATGATAGAGACATGATTTTTTTAATCATCTCAACATGCATTTTTTTTATTCTATAAATTACACGTTTGCTACTACATTTGAACTAATTTTAAACTAATTTTTAACTAATTAAACAGTTATCATTATTTCTTTATTTTTTAATATTCTTGTAAATCTTGATAAGTTAGTCTTTTTTGGGATTAATTACTAGATAAGTGAATTTTAAAAATAATATTTTTTGTTAGGGGAATTTTTCAATTGTTTAAACCATTTCCATTTGTATACATTTTTTCCCATCAAATCATGAAAATTTAGTGTCTCGCTTATACTAATTCCACACTTGATAAATGATAAGAGGAAAATTTTTTGTTTCAGACATAATTAGATTTTTAAACTATTAATAATCACTTACATATTACAAATACACGAATTATTGCCTCATTAATCCCACAAGAAAGAAGAAACTATACATAATATAATAAAACAAATTGTTCAAGCAAATAATTATTGTTTGAACAATGGAGGTATAACTTCTGAAAGAAAAAGTATCTTAATAGGGACTGACATAGTGTAAAACAATAAAAAGAATAGAATTTTCTTCACCTCTTCATTGAAAATTCAGAAGTGAATAATAAATAATGGTTTCATTAATAATTTAATTATGTCTGAAACAAAAAATATTATTTCTAACATCCATTAAGTAAGTGAATAGTTCAAGAAAGTCCTAACTTTTCATGATTAGGCATGTAAACAAATTGAAACTAATAGAAAATGTTCAAACAATTGCAAAATTTTCTCAACTAGAAAGTTTTCTCCTAAAATTCATTAACGGTTTCATAAATTTCAGAAAATACGCACTTTTCATGTTTTGGCAGGAAAATGTAAATCAAATTAAATAAAAATTGTTTAAATAATTGAAAAATAACTTATTAAGACAATATTATTCTGAAATTTAAAATTTCTTAACAAATATTAATTGTTGGAAAAATTTGAAATTTGCTATTTTGCATTTTCGGCACGTCCTTCATATAGTAGTGCAAGTCATTTTAAATCAGCCATGTGGGAATCAACATAAATAACTATGTTGACACTGAATCAATTTGCCATAGATGAAAAAAGTGATGAAATGTATGGACATTAGAATATGTAATCAGAGTTCTGTTTACGTTCTTACTTCTTCAATCCATTTGTGTCTTTTTTTTTAATTTGGACGGAGTACACCCATCCTGTAGATCTTATCAAGTTGAGTTAATGGTTCAAGATAAATTTACTCACAAATATAAAGTAAGTATACATTTAAATTCAAGTTCAGATTTAAATGGAAACGTAAATTTAAATGGAAATCTAAAGTAGATTGGTAAGTAATGTATCTTTGGGTTTCTAGATCGAGGCACGACACAGGGTACGAAACGTTATTCCAAGTATCTATCTGCGTCCTATAAATTCCTCTCCACACGATATTGGTTTCCGTAATACGTGTCCTGGATGGTGTGCATACCCTATATCCTATGCCCCTCCCCCTACCCCCACGATTCCTCGTTCACTAGATCTGCTTTCATGAGTCTCTTTTTCTTTTCTCTTCTCCTTCTTCTGCCGTATCGACTGAGCTAGATCCACTTACCGACCCGTCTCTCGGACCACGAATCCGGGTCCGCACGTTCTTGTCTTTCTTGATTTCGATCGCATTTTCTCTCAACGTCCCGAAACAGATTGCATTTCTCTCGCTGCGACGGTTCTCTTTCCGTTTGTTTCTTTAAACCCAAGCCAGAGAAAAGATTGATAAAGGTGTGCATATTTAGAGAATTGCTCGAAAACAACTGGCGCTTGTTCAAAATGTTATTCTTGGGTGGTTTTCAGATCGAATATTGAATGTCAGTAAGAAAATTGTTTGAAAAATAAAAGTGGATATCTGAGAAATGCCAGAAAGTTCTGGAAAGGCGAAGAAGTATCAAGTAGGCTCATAAAGCTTTTGAAGAAAAACAGTTTAATTTACTTGAAATTCGAAAATGTTCTTTGTTATTTTACAACAGCTTAATGGATTTCTTCTCGACGAACTCGTTCGAGAATGAGTTTTTCAAAACATGAATAGGGCCATGAATAAATTCACTTAAGTTTGATAAATAAATTTTAATAATAAACTTAAATAAATTTCATTACTTAAGTCTTTTGCGTGGGTGGAAGGTTAACGGTTATTCTGTACAGTCTTACTTGGTGGTAGATGGTCAAAACCTTTTCTCACGTTACATATTTTTAAGTCTGCAAATTACTGAAAAAAAAGGATAACAGATTTTATTTTGAACAGCTGTTTGTCAGCTCAATCTAGTGTTTATTGTAGTGCGTCGTACCTAATAGATTTAATGTAAAAAAATTACATGTTACTTTATTGATAATTATAACAGTATTACTTGTAATTTACCTCATGATAGTAGTAGACCCTAGAGTCGGGACCAAAAATCGGGGCTCCTCACTTCTTTTGATTGCAAATGGCTCAGAAAAAATCTTTGAATTGTTTCATAAAAAGCACCTGAAAGCTTAAAGTCTTCCGAATTCAACGATATGATCACTTTCATCCTACAGATTTTTGTTAATAGTTAGAGGGCAAAACATCCCAAGAAAATCAGGGTTTCTCAGCCGCCTCCTTTAAGTGTCGACTTTCTCCTGTTCCCAGAACGAGGTCGAGGTTAGGAAAAACTTGAAAAAATTCAGCAATAATCTTTCAACATTCTCTAACGCAATACATTTTTCAAAATTCTGAAATATACAATAATTTACTTTTTACGGAAATTTATTTACAAATTTTCCATCTTGAGAATAAATGAAGATAAGAAACCGTTTAATGGCTCCACGTGTGCAGTTTTGTGATGCGAGTGCAGTTCAATGATAAAATTAATGATAAAATAATTCTTATTCAAGAAACCTAATTTTAAATATTTCTGACTTAAATCAGTGTTGGCGCGTGGGCTAGAACAACAGGACAGGTGGGAGAAAAAATGTACCCTTTTGATGACAATAGTAACTCCAGAAGCAAGACGACACTATTACTCTTGTCATGAAAATGGTAATTTTTTCTACCATTTGCCCCGCTGTGCGGGCCCACGCGCCAACATTTACTAAAGTCAGAATTATTAAAAATTATATTTCTTGTGTAAGAATGATTTTATCATAAATTTAATCATTGAACTGCACCCACATCACAAAACTGCACATGTGGAGTCATTAAAGGGATTCCTATCTTCATTTGTTCTCAAGATAAAGTATTTTTAAACAAATCTCCGTAAAAAGTAAATTATTGAATATTTCATAATGTTGAAAAATGTATTCCATGAGAGAATGTTGAAAGAATATCTGTGAATTTTTCAAGATTTTTCCCAATTTCGGCCTCGTGCTAGGAATAGGCGAAACTCGAAGCTTAAGTAAGGAGGCCGAAAAACCATGTTTTTGAGATTTTTCGCAGTCTAGCTATTGACAAAATTTTTTCAATTCAAAATAAATCAAATGGTAGAATTCAGAAGACTTCAAACTTCCAGGTGATTTTTGTTAAACAATTTAGAGATTTTTCCGAGAGAGTTATAAACAAAAGAAATGAGAGGCCTCGACTCTTAGCTCCGACACCAGTGATGTTAGTAATAATATAGGTGTTTTTGGACAAATTTCCACCCCTCCCCCCTGTGTAAGATGCCAGAGATATTCTCTGACCCCCCTCCCCCCCCCATCTAAAGAAATCTTACTAAGATTTTATAAGCTTAGAGAACAATACATATAAAATATATATTATGGCGATTAAATAAACGTGAAACCTTAGTGAAATTACTTTGAGAAAATGAAGAAAAAATCAGTATTTAGTTTTACAAATGTACAATTTTATAATTTCGTCAGAGCCTAAAATGTTGCGTAGTAAGGAACACCTATTGTGCAGTTCGAAATCAAAAAGTGTGAAATAGAAAATTACCTTTATGTTTTTACCAAAATTTCCAGCTTTCTAACCTCATATTTTGAAAGTATTAAATATTGACCTCAATATTTATTCAACCTATTGAACTTTAGTCTATAAATTATCAAAATTCCTATTTATTTATCGCATGCTTCACAGCCTTTCCCATTTTCTCGTTTTCCACTTAAATGCCAACTAAGTTAATAGAAGCCAATTAGAAAATCCAATTTTTTTTTTATTTCAAGTTCATTATTTCATTATTTTCGGTTGAAAAGTCTAGTATTAACTTTCTGGTAAAGAATTCGTCTTTTCTGGTTACAAATTTTTTTATTTGGTTCAAAATTGAACTATTTTGTTGAAACTTTACATTTTCGGGTTAAAAATCTAATCGATTTGTGTCAAATTCTTATTTTCGACTAGAAAATTCACCTATTTGTTTAAAAGTTAAAAATCTTTGTTTTTTTTAGTTGAAGATTCATCATTTTGATTTCTTTCGATGAAAATTCAACTATTTTGTTGATTTTTTTTTATTTGTTAATTCAAGATAAATTTTTCCACGGAAAACCCTATTCTATTTTCGGTTAAAAATTCATCTTTCTTATTTGAAAATCGAACTGTTTGGTTAAAAAAAATCATCAACGGCCATACCACGCTGAAAAACCCAGTTCTCGTCAGATCACTGAAGTTAAGCAGCGTTGGACGCGGTTAGTACTTGGATGGGTGACCATTCAAGAATACTGACATGAGTGCTGTTGGCACATCGTGGGTGTGGTGAGCCCACACTTGTAGTTATTTATAACTACAAGAAAAACCTAGAAACACTACCCGAATCGGGTAGTGTCACGCCTACCCTGAAAGGGAAATGGTTTAATGGTATATATATATATATATATATATATATATATATATATATATATATATGTATGTATGTATGTATTTCATGAAAACCTCATCATTTTTTGTTTAAAATTTAACTATTTTGTTGAAAAATCATCTATTTAGTTGAAAATTAGTCTTTTTTATAGAAAGTTAATTTTCTTATGCAAAATGCATCTGTTTAGGTTGAAAACTAATCTGTTCTGGCTGAACATTCAACTATTTGGTTGAAAATACGTCTTTTTTATTGAATTCAACAGGTTTCAAATAAGAATGAAAATATATTTTAGTTGAAAAATCAAGTCTTACATTTTTTGTAGAAAATTCATATTTTTCAGTTGAAGATTCATTTTTCTAGCTGAAAATGATTCTCTTTGTCGAAATTTTGTTGAGAATTCATCTATGAATGAAATATCTATATGAATTTAACTGTTTTTGAATGAACAAATATTTTGGTTTAAATATTACTCATTACATTTTTTGTTAACAATTCATCTTTTTTAGTTAAATATTCATCTCTGCGTTCGGAAATTAAACTACTTCATTGAAAATTCCTCTTTCTAGTTGAAAAATAATTTTTTTAACTGAAAACCTATTTGGTTCAAAATTCAACTGATTGGATGATAATTTAATTTTTTTTTTAATTTATCTTTTTGGCTTCAAAATTCAACAGTTTGGTAAAAAATTCAACAGTTTGATAGAAACTTGAACTAATTGGTTTGAAAATTCAAAAATTTTGTAAAAAATTTGTTTTTTAAAATCCAAAATTTATTTTTTTCTAACGAAAATTTGACTACTCTATTTTCTTTAATAAATTATCTTTTTTATTTAAAAAATCTAACTATTGGATTGAAAATTCATGTATTTTGTTCAAATGTCATCCTTTTTAGTAGAAAATTAATCGTTTTGGCTAGAAATTTAATTATATGTTTGAAAATTCACCTGCTTTGTTGAAAGCTCGTCTTGTTGGTTTAAAAATTTAACATTTTGGATAAATTCTTTTTTCTTTCTTGAATAAAAAATCTTTCCTGGCTTAAAATTCAACTATTGTTGAAAACTCGTCTTTTTTATTAGAAAATTCACTTATTTTGGTAAAATTTTTATCTTATTTTGTTAGAAATGCATCAATTTGGTTAAAAATGTATCTGTTTTGGTTGAGGCTTCAACTATTTTGTTAAAAATTTGTCTTGGTTGAATTCAACTATTTTTTATTTCAAATCGAAATCTTTTCTTAGTGGAAATGAGGCTTAGGGGTCGTTCAAGTATGACGTAAGCATCATTTTCTCTATTCTTGACCCCCCCCTCCCCCATTGTGAGCATATTTTTGCATTAAGAGTATACAACAATAAGCATCCATTCAGACCCCCCCTCCCACTCCACATGCTTACGTAATACTTGAATAGCCCCTTATCACATTTTTTGTTGAGAATTCATATTTTCTGGTTGACAATTCAAGTATTTGGTTGAAAGATGAACTTCTTTGTCAATTCGTAAGAAACAGTAAAATTCCCCCCATCCCCCCACTACTTATCCCGCCCCAAATCATCTTACGTTATTTTTGGATGACCTATAATAAATTGGCGAAAAAATCTCGCCTGCAAAAATTACGTAAGATGGGAGGGGAAGGGAGTTCAAAATTCACGGATCCGAACAAAGGGGGACATGGTTAAAAATGTCAGTAAAAACCTTTACGTCATTTATACACGCCCCCTATTTTAGCACTTATTTCGTCACATTTGCAATGAAAATTGTGAATTATTTTGAAAATAATTCTTAGGTATAATATAAAAATGTCATTACTCTAGTTCTGGAAAATGCCCAGAGTAATATAAGACAACAATGTGCGAAGAAAGGAAATCTATGACCATGAGTGCTTTCACTCAGCAGTAAAATGTTAGACGTCACCATAATCGTTAAACTCACGTGCGTCACACTACAATTTCGTCTCACGCAATATCACCTGTGGAAAAAAATATAGTTTCAATAATGTGAACATAAATTTTTCTATATTATATTTCCTGTATCATTTATCTTCTCATGAATTTGGAATTGCTACATTATCTGATGCGCTGTTTAAAAATTAATAATCGCTTCAATAAATTTATAGAATTATTGTGTGTTTACTATCTCTAACCAATCGTTCAGGTCCACAGTCAATCCGGTAATATCGTGCATATGTTTGTAATTATCAATATATTACACACTGTGATTGTCAACTATTTAAAACGTTTATTCTCAATCCGGGAAAAATGGGCTTCGGGATCACCTCTGAATCACTGTATAATTCTGTCAGTTTATTTTCATTTCTTATATTTCATTTGATATATTTATTATTTATTATATTTCATTATTATATATTTCATTGTAGAGAAGTTGGAGGCTCCGAAAGCTACGATCCTTCTATCCCAGAAGGTAAGCAAGAGCGGAAAATTTACGGGAGAGACTTCGTACGACACTGTTCCTTAGAGTCCGGTCTCTAGCCACGGATGACCACACGCGGCAGACAGGACAGTTGGAGATAAAAGTTTCACCTCTGAATACTTTTTTAGGGCTATTAATCTTTATAGAATGTTATGAGGAACAGTGTTGCCGGAGCAGATGAAGTGATCCCAGAAGAACAACCTTTTGCATCCAGCTTGTGATGGACTGAGCCTGACGCTGGCAAACCGGGATTTTGTTGAGTTGGCCAAGAAATGAAGCTTTAATACCTCCAAGACAGCCGATTATGAGAACTAGAAGATGGACTTTGTAGCCTTGGTACAGGCTGCTCAGCTCGAAAAGAAGTGCTTGATATTTCGCCTGTTTTTCTTCCTCCTTTGCCGTTATAGTACCATCGGCTGGTGCCGAGAATTCAATCACGTAAATGATCCTTATCTTCATATCTTGGAGGACAATATCAGGCTTTGTAGCACTGATGCGTGGAGTGCTGGAGAATGAGAAATTTCAGTATATCTTACACTGATCATTCTCGACAACGGACTCGAGTTCCCCCTGGGCGTATGACAAGACGGGCAATAGATCACCACCATATAAGTGCCTAGGATCGTAATATAACACTTTTAAAGCCGCTTTGTGTCTTTCTGTGTACCCTTAGCTTGGATACTTTGAGCATCCACTGGTAACATATCCAAGTGTTTGAGGCTTTTGTTTGCACGCTCGGCAGTTGGTATCGCCTACAGGTACATTCATTATACGTTCTCAGTAAGCTAAGGTGTCTATAACGCCGTCTCGACAGGCAGAAATAAATCCCTCAGTCTCCGGTCTCAATCCAGCAGACTTGAGAAACATGTTGGACAGACCCGTCGAGAGCTCTTCTCTACGTATGATGCCGTGGAATTTACCATGAAGGGGCTTGTCAGCATGTTCTCTTAGTAGAAGCGAATGTTTGACTTCATGTACAGTATTTAGAACTGAGCAGGCTGTAGCCAGAACCGTTCTTCAATCAAGACACTCCGAGCTTAGCAATCCTCTACCTTCTTTATCTCGAGGAAGGTATATTCGAGGTACGGAAGATCTAGGATGATGACTTCGATGGATTGTCATCATCTTGCGTGTGCTTCGGTCAAGTTGCTTCAACTCATCGACGTTCGATTTTACTGCACCAAACGTGTAGAGCAGTATAGGAACGGCCAGCATATTGTTCGCCTGGATCCTATCCTTCCCAGATAATTCGGAAGCCCAAACTTTTTTGAGAATTTGGCGATAACTTTTTTTAAGAGCCGTTTTTAACACACCCACATTGTGGATTTTCGCTTGCGGTATTCGAAGATATGTATACGTTTCTCCATTACCAAGATGTTGAATGGAATTTCCGCCTATGAGTTGAACATCCTGATAGTCACGCGATGATGTAGTCTCCAGTCTTCCTTTGTTTAGGTGGACGCAGACACACTTGTTTTGTCCAAAGCTCATGCCAATTGCTTTAGGGTACCTGTTTACAGCCGCCACAAGAATTTAAGTTCCTCTTTTGAGGAAGCGAAGAGTTTAACGTCGTTCATGTATAAAAGGTGTTTGACCTTATATTCTCTCCTGTTCGGCGGGCCACATAGGTATCCAGAGCTTTTGCTTCAGAGCACAATAGATAGAGTTAAGAGGGATATGTGATATAGCTGGTATTCACTTGTCTTTTGTCAGATGTTATGACAAATCTTGTCCGCCATAAGAGCATAAGCTCTTTCATGCATCTCACTATTTTTGGATGCACCTCTAGGCTTTCAAGGAGCTTAATAAGTAACTCATGGTTCGTGTTATCGAATGTCTTATGGTAGTCAATCCAAGGCATGTACAGATTGCGTCGATACCTAATCGAGTCCTGGGTAATACACCTGTCTATTAACAGGTCCTCCCTGCAACTTAGCAGCCCTCTCTTTTATCCACGTTGTTCAACTATTGCACTCCATACCGGCTCGACATATGTTAATATCCTCTCTTTGAGGATGCCAGTGAATATCTTGTAGCTGGTGTTTAAAAAGCCATGGGCCTGTAGTTCTTTGGGCTTGACAAATCTCCAGTCTTAGAGATCAGTAACGTGCGTCCTTCCACTAACCACTGCGGGATGAGTTGTTCTCCGTTTAAGGAAGTCGTAAATATACAAGCTAGACGTTGATGCGTAGGAGTGAACTTCTTCCACCAAAAATTGTTGATTTTATCTTGCCCTAGCGCTGAAAAGTTCTCAGTTCTATCGATTACTTTCTTCACTTCTTCAGCACTGATTAGTGGACACTCTTCCTCTGGACCTTGCAACCCTTGCCTTCGGCAAAAGTTACGAAAGCGTGATATATCGGAACCGTCTTCATCTAACTGATCTTCATCTAGGGATCAGCTCTGAATTACTGTTATTATTGTTGTTGTTTAACTTGTTCTCGTGTGAACTCGGTTTTTCATCATAGCCACGGACTAAGTCAAGTGACTGATGAGATAAAGATATTATAAGTTAATTTGGTAGGATGTCTAAAATCTTCTGCGATGATGTTGTAGGTACAGAATCAGGAGTTATTCTTACACAGCGGCCGTGAGCGTTGGAGGTGACAATAGTCGCCTCTGAATGCTTTCTTGGAGCTACCATTCTGTTATTATTATTGGGAATGAGAATTTGTAGGCTCCGGAAGCTACGATCATAGTTCTTCAAAGCAACCAATCTCGACGCAACTGGAACGTGTACGTCATCCGCTTCTGCTCCTTCTGTCCTAGAAGGTGAGCAAGAGCGGGAAATTTACGCGAGAAAACATCGTGCAACACTGTTCCTTGGAGTCACGTCTCTAGCCGCGGATGACCTTACGTAGCAGACGGAACAGTTGGAGATGAAGGTTTCACATCTGGATACCTTTTTAGAGCTACCAATCTTTTTAGAATGTTATGAAGAACAGTGTTAACGGACCAGATGAAGTGATCCCAGAAGAACAGCCTTTTGCATCCGGTTCGCGATGGAATGAGCCTGACGCTGGCAAGCCTAAATCTTATTGAGTTGGCTAAGAAATGAAGCTTTCATACCTCCAAGACAGCCAATTATGAGAACTACAAGATGGACTTTGTAGCCTTCTTAAAGCCTACTCAGCTCGAAAAGAAGTGCTTGATATTTCGCCCGTTTAATCTGTGCTATTTAGAACTGAGCAGCCTGGAGTCAGAACCGTTCTTTAGCTTCAGCTAATATGTCCATCCTGGGAAAGACTTTTTAGTGGATAGATCTCCTACTTCTGATGCTGGCATCATCGGCTATCCGCAAAGGTGGTCTTGCTGGAACGGGTGGTATGTTCGCTGGAGGATGTTGCTGGATGATTATTATTAAATTTATTATTATTTATTTTATTATTGATTTTATTATTTATTTTTATTATTTATTTATTATTTATGTATTTTATTTATTTATATTATCAATGTCTCAGGCTTAAGATGGTTACAGCCCAATATGTCGAAGACATTTTTGGGCAAAGCCTGGTTCTTACCCCATCATTCACGGACTGGGTTGCAGTCAAGTGCATGATGGGGTTTTTATTTTATTTTTTATAGCCTCGGTGGCTCAGTTGGTTAGATGCTCGGACTTCACCTTAGAGGTCCGACCCGCTGCCCACAGGCAGTGATTTTTTTTTGACAGAAATCACATTTTTTAGTAAAGAAAATCTAACTAATCACGTCAAATGTCACTTGATACTGCATGATATGATACTTATTAATGATATATTTATCATTTTGTTACATTCTTTGAATTCAACTTGAAATTATAGTTTCGCATGTGCAATTCTAAAAGCATTTAATATTTGAGGCCTGAAGCTAATCTATAGTTTAGAATTTCTTAATTTTTGGAAGTTTTGAATTTTGAATTTCACAATATTCTAGTTTTAAATTCAAGTATCAAAAATGTCAGGGAAATTTCAATTCTAAATCTTTCAAAATTGAAAAATTTTATATTGAAAGCCTTGATAGTAAATTTTTAATTTCATAATTTTAGATTTAAGTTTTCTAAATTACTTGGTTTCAAGTATAGGCAGTTATAAAGTCAATAATTTTAGATTTAAATTTTCTGAATTAGTTGGTTTCAAGAAGACAATTTCGATTCAAAAAGTTTCAAATTGTGCAATTTTAAACATTGGAAGCATATATGGTAGAGTCCATGACAAATCGTCACAAGAATTTTCCTTTTGGAATGGGATTTGGCTGGAATTTAGCTTATCAAGTCTTTTATTTATGACAAAAATTTCCCTGAGTGGTTTTTGAAAATTCTAAAAACTGGCGGAGTGCAGATGAAAACGGACAGATGAAATTTACCGGAATTGTAAAGCCTATTTATTGCACATTATGACAAAGAATTAAAAAAAATAAAGAACACGTATTTCTAAAAACGCAATTTAAGTTTTTGAAAAAATCTCTAATTTTTTAATGGCAATTTCTGTGTTTGAAAGTACATGTCGTTGAAATAAATGACATACCTTGAAAAGTAAAATCAGATAATTAGAACCAAAACTATAGAATTTTCAGTAATTTAATAATTTCTTTAAATTTGAAAGTTACAACTATAGAGTTCTAAATTTCCATGTTGAGAGTAAGTTCTCAATTTTTCCCGTTTATAATTTTAAATTTAGATTTTAAATTTAAATTTGGATTTACTCAAAAGAATTGAAATTGTTAAGGGTATGAATATCTACAAAGTTTTAGTCACAGTTCTTGGTGCCTAAAATATTGTTTCAGTTTTATCTGAATTCCGGATTTGTGTAATTTTAAACTTTCCATAGTGAACAGATTTTCAGTTTGAATGTTTTAAGAATAATTCAATTTTAAAGGTTTATGATTTAAAATTTATTCATTTCAAACGGCGAAAATGACGGGGCATTTATTATTTGATTTTACAAAAATTTTATCCAATCAATTTTGATGTACAATCATCATTTTCTTATGTAATAGCAATTCAAAATTTGGGAATATCAGAACTGTTAACTTAGAAATATTCAATTTAGTTTTGAATTTCAAACTATCAAATTTTAATCACTTCGAATTCAAAAGTATTTATATTGAAAAGTTTTTTATCTTAACTTATTTAATGTTGAATGCTTTTAATCATAAATAAAATAATTCCAATTCGCTGGAATCATAAATAAACCTATCTTCAAAATTCTAATCTGGAAATATTCCATTTTTAACGTTTTGAAATTGTCTTTTTCGAAATTTTAATCTAAAATCATTCAATTTCGAAATACTTCAAATCAAAATAGAATTGTTCAATTTTAAAGGCTTTGTATGAGAAATTATACAGTTTGAAATCCTTTCTAATGAAATTGTGCAATTTTCCAAATTTTAGTCTGAAATTTTTCAATTTTGAGAGTTTTTGATTTGAAATTTTTTTATTACAAACACTTTGAATTTCAAATTATTAAAGTTTTTCTTGTTCAAAATTTTTACCTCATCTAAAATTTTTTTATTAGGAACGTCTTGGATTGAATATTATTTGATATATTTTGTTTTAATTTGAATCACTTTCAATTAGAAATTATTAATTATTGCCACAAAAGTTAACCCTTTGATGAATACATTTTTCTATCAAACTAATTTCACGGATATATGCACCTTAGGGGGATTTCGGGGTCGCTGATTACGAATCCGGAGACCGATTTGCAAAATTCAAAATGGCGGATCCAATATGGCGGACGAGTTTTCAAAAAATTAATGGATTTTCATGAAACTTGGCATCTGGGGGTTTTTGGGGTCTATGCTAATGAATCTGAAGTCAGATTTTAAAAATTCAAACTCGCAGATTCAACATGGTGGACAAATGTTGAAAAAATTGTTGGATTTTCATAAAACTTGTCTCTTAGGGATTTTTATGGTCCCTGACTACGAATCCGGAGCCAGGTTTGCAAAATTCAAAATGGCGGATTCAATATGGTGGTTGAGTTTTCACAAAATTGTTGGGTTTCAATGAAACTTGGCATCTAGGAGTTTTCCGGGTTGTTAATTTTCAAAGTTAGGTTACAATAAAAAATTTTTATTTCAATTTGGCTGTGAAAAATATAATTTAGTATAAAAGTTGCATCTTAAATGATTCACCAGGTTCATTTCCCATATTGGATCCTCCATTGTGAATTTCTGAAAACCGACTTCAGATTTGTTATCAGAAACCCCAAAAACCCATAGATGCCATGTTTCATGGAAATCAATTAATTTTTTGAAAACTCTTTCGCCATATTGAATCAGCCATCTTGAATTTCGGAAGTCTGATAGCACATTTGTAATCAGCAACCTCGAAATACTTTATATACTGATTATATTGCAATACGAAATCTACAGTTCCAATCAGAGTTAATTTCACAAATTTGATCCACCATATTGGATCCGCCATATTGAATTTTATAAATCTGATAACAGATTTGGAAACAGCGACCCTCAAAACCTAAATATGCCGAGTTTTATGTAAATACAGCAGAAACTTTTGGAAATAATGAATTTTTCTTGCAAAAAGTGACTTTTTTTGGTATTGTTTTATTAATATGAACAGATTCACCAGAGATTTCAGATAACGGAGTGTAATTTTCAATTCTCTAACATGTTGTAGTAAATTCACAAAAAAATCACCAAAATTAAAAACATTCATAATGTTTCAAACTTTTTTTTAAAAAATATTTTTAAATCGTTTATATTTTTAATGTTAAGAAATAAAAATCTAGGGTCGTGAACAAACGCTTTGCGCCTGCATTTACTGCTAATTAGTAATAAAGAATCTGTATTTTGTGTTTGACAAATTTCACTTAAAAATGAAGGTATATCATAAGCCATATTTTAAAGACCAATTTTGTTCTTTCTCAGTTTCCTCATTGTTTTAAAATGTTAGAATGCTCAGATTAAGCTTCTTTAGTTAATTAGGGCACCTCCTTTTGAATCCCTTGAACTGCTTTCAGCTTATAACTGCCGTGAAAATCAAATACTCCTTTGGGAACGTCCCAAGAGACCAGCTTTTGTTCCTGCACGATATGTAATTAAACTTTAGTATAAAGATGTACTCATTGTTCAGCTAAGGTTCACAATTTCTACTAAAATCCTTTCAGCTCCACTTATTCACAAAGAGCTGACAAAAGACAGAATGCTTTTCCTTAACATTTTTTACTTTGAATTTCTACCTGAAGCTCCTTACAAGTTTCACCTAATTTCAAAGAGGCAATGATTTAATCTTTTCATAAAAACCCATTGAAGGGAAAGGGTATCAATCTCAGGCATTTCTGTTTAAAGAAGGATAGCAATTAAAAAATTTGAAAGAATTTTTTGAGGCTTCAAAGATTCTTGCCCTGAAAAGCTTCGAATTTTTACCGTAATGAAACACATTGTTTAACATTGTTAAACATTGTTTAAAAATCCCTAGAGGTGTTTTTGGACAAACTTGATTTTTGTTTTTACTTTGGAGGCCTTTATGTATACTTTCATGGAAGTGTGCTTTGGCATCCAATAAAAGGCTCTAAATGTTAAATACTTTCAGATACCTTGAACTTATTCAAATTATTTAAAACAGGTGCATCAAGTCAATCTAATAATTCTCTCGTCATTGTCAAGCCCTGTAATATTCAACTTACTTAGATACGCTTGCTTCTCTTTGTTAACGGCTGCGCGGATTTCATCATTCCACGAAGCATCAGCAGTCATTCTCCCTCAAACCGCAGTACCACACACTTCAGTTGCACTCCTAACAGTGATTCCATGGAACATCCTCCATACGCCCTCCATATTTTCAATTGCGTATTAGCGGCTTCCAAATTGTCCTATCGAGGCGTTCGTTTAACTTATTCTGAAACTCTATTCGCACTTCCGGTTTCTGCAAATTCTCTTTCTTGATTCGCGTCTGCTTTATCTTCTTGGTTCTCTTTCTTCTCTATCCTTGTACTAGCCTCATTTTTAAAACTAAGAGGCGCCACATTCATAACCTCTTATAACCCTTGTATCTCTTACTAGCTCTCTCACTCGCTTATCCGCAGCAATAAAGTCAGTCATAATGTGGCTTCCACCTCAGTACCATGTGTACAGGTGGATCATTTTATACCTGAACCAAGTATTTGTAATAAACAAGCATTTTTATAAGCATATTCTAACAAAGCTGCCCCCGTTATCCTTCGTTTTTAGATCTCCAACATAACCTAGCACCCCGTCAACATGAGCTTTGCTCTCAAACCCATCCATTTATTTCTCCTAGTAGAAGGATTTTCCATAATCGTAAGTACCTACAATATCATTTAAAGTGTCACAGAAAGCATCTTTTACTTCACTCCTTCCATGATAAATTGGATCGTAGCCTGCTATAATAAATAATCTTCTGATTCACAGTTTCATCCTATTCCACAACAATCTAGGAAATACAAATTTATACTCCTTGACGTGCTGTTTTGCTCTTTCATTCATAATCAGACCGACTCCTTGGCTACCATACAATTCCCTACCTACTCCTGACCATAGTTCGAGTCCATTTTTTTACGCACTTATCGGAAATTGAATTTCAAATTAAATCAAAATTCAAATTATAGCAATAAAATATTCTGCATAATTTTAGTTAAAAATATGTAAATGCACTAATTGGAAATTGAATTTCAAATTAAAATGGAAGTCAAATTTTCTGCCTAATTTTAGATGAAAATACAAAATTTCACTTGTCGGAAATTGAATTTCAAATCAAATCAATGAAATTTGCACTTTAATTTTACTTAAAAATAAAAAATTGCACTTATCGAAAATTGAATTTTAAATTAAATTCAAATTATATCAATTAAATATACTCCTCAATTTTAGAAAAATATAATTGTTACTTAATATTAATTAAATTTTTAATCAAATCAAAATTCAAATCAAATCAATCAGATATTTTCTCTAATTTAGGCTAAATATCGAAATCGCATTTATCGAAAATTAAATTTTGAATAAAAATCAAATGACTCAAGTATTCTTCTCATTTTTGCTAAAAATGAAAAATTTCACTCCCAAAGATAATCCGATTGAAAGAAAAGCTTCTAGCGAAGGGGTCTGAGACCCAAATTTTCCTCATTTTTTTCCCTTAGCATTAAACCACCTAACTAAAAAACAGAAAAATGTAACACGGTGAACTTTACTTTTTATCCCAATGCTACAGGCCAAGAGCTTCAATTTGAGTAATCTCTAAAGAAAATCAGCCTAAAAGAAAAGCATTCAGCATATAGGGGTCTGAATGACCAAATTCTAATTCATTAAATCAAATGATTGTTTGTTAAAATTTGGAATTAAAATATAATGTAGATAGGGCAAAAACAAAAACTCATGGTCGTAGCTTGAATAGCTTTTTAGGCGACATAAAAAACGGATAGACGTTGGTAGGAAATTACAATGGTTTCTTACGAAACCCTGAAAACTTTTACCTGCGCCCACTGCTCACCTCTGCAGCCCAATTTATCCAACCGATTTACTTTTTATTAAGATTCACTATTCATTTAAAAACTATCCAGACAAGTCATCTTGGTAGCTTTTTCTTATACTTGGCGACGCGATGATTCGATACCGTGGATCTTGATTTATGTAAGAAAAAAATGGCGAAACCTATTTTTAATGCATAAAAATTTTCAGAATATTAGTTAATATATTGATATTTTGAACACTTCAAATTGTTCCTATGAAAAGTATATTTATTATTCGACAAATTTTAATAATTTAATAATTTGTTTAAATAATTATTCAATTGAATCAATCATTTTATTTACATAGTGTTACTCATAAATGTATGATTACTCTAGATAGTTTTAAAAGTAAATGTATAATTTTACAACATATTTAACCTTTTATACAAATTCTAATAATATATGAAGACCTTTCGATTCATATTTCCCCCCTATTTTTTATATATGCCAAACATTTTTTAAAAAGAACTAATACAGTCGCAAAAACGTTGTTTCCATTGTAGATAATGAAAGCCAAAATGAATAGTCGAATTTTCGATTAATCGGATTTGAAAATTCGACTTTGAAAAGTCGATTAAACAATCAAAAAGTCGACCTTTTCCTATGTCAATCCATTAAAACCTACGTGATCTTAAAAGTCGATTAGCAATCGAATTCAGGAGTTGAACATCGATTATGAAAAATCGACCTTGTCGAGAAGACAGTCGAGTTTCGACTAAAGTCGAAGTTGACTCACAATGACTGATTTAGTTGCTCTGGGACAACTAGCGCTGCACTGGAGATATCTGGAACTAATCAACTTTCTCGCTATAATAACTAAAATCGTGGCCATATTTAGTTACTCAAAGGACCGGGAGGGCGCGCTAACATCAGCTTCTCTCGGAAGTGAAACGTTGCGCCCAATCTATATAACAGAGGCTGAAAATGAATAATTTATAATCATTTCGTCATGGATTCCGTTCCAAAAAGTGAAATGACAAGAAGTCAGAAATATTTCCAGGAATGCTCGAAGAAGTACCGCGAATATGAGCGGAAAAAAGCCGCTGCTGCAGCAGAGGCTGAAGCTTGTCAGCTTTTTGACAAGATGAAAATAGGGAAATAGTTTTTCCTGTTTTCAACCTCTCCGGGTCACCCCTCAAATTAGGGCTGACCCAAAAATAAAATTCAAACACAAAATCTTTTTCAGCTACTACTTCACTCTCTTTTGCCTATTAACATTCTGGCTAAAATTCTCTTATCCTCTTAAATATTGAGGCTGTTTTTGTACTCGCGGTGTTTTTTAATTTGACAAAAGAGTATGTTACATATTTACTTTAAAACCTTTATTCATATCCACTTTTAAACATTTATCTTCCGGCTAACGTGCATTTATTTTCATTCGCAAAATCAATAGCGCACTATGCACGTGTGTCGTTTTCCATGAAATTCTTGGGAAAATTAAAAATATTTTTTAAGATTTTCGATACGTCAAATCAACATTATGAAAACAAAGTCAATCTTCAACCAACAGGTTGCCCAACGAAATTTCCAAAACAGTTTCTACCAGGAAGATTAATTTTATAACAAAAAGACGATTTTTCAAGGTAATAGTTACTTTTTCAACCAAAGAGATGAATATCTAACAAAAATGATGAATCTTTAAGCAACAAAGAATTTTTAACAGAGTATTCCAATTGTTAGCTAAGTTGTTGAATCTTCAAAAAGAAAGATGAATTCTGAACTAAAAATGTAATAGTTGATATTTTATTAAAGAAAAATTTTAATGCAAGAAGTCATTGCTAAAGAATTGGCTGTTAATTCCGTGAAAGAATGGAAATGCATTAATAAATAATTAAAATGATCTAAATTGATTCAAAACATTGTTATTAACAATGAAAATTGTATCTTGTCTTCGAAAAGTCCTTAAAAATTTAGATTTAATTATTTAAAATTAATTTCCTCGAAAGAAGCAAGTTTCTACGTCGAAAAAAACTGGATTTATTCCATGATAAATACCTGACATGGATCATTGTTTATAAAATTTGTTTAAAAATACAAAAGTAGTCATTGAGTTGCATTGTTTTCGACTAAAAGACTCTTTTTTCCATAAATTGTTTACATTTATTGCGCATAAAGTAACGAATCGCTGGCAATAATCACCAAATCATTTTCATTCACTTATTTTTGTATACCAAATTGAATACATTTTTTAACATTTGCGTTGCTATTGAATATTCTTTCTGGATAGTTTAGTCATGTTTTCTAGGTATTTTTGAATAAATCCAAGTATTTTCTTAACAACGGTAAGCTTTATAAGTCAAAATTTCTCTGTTTTTCTTTTTTCTTGAAAAATAAAAAAATAAAAGTTTAAAGAAAAATCGGCCATCACAGTTTGATGCGGTATTGTATTATATTTTTTTCTATAAACTTTTGAATTGAATGACAATTGTCTTCTGAGAATCAACTTGTCCACTATGTTGCACCAAAATTATACCTATTGAATTTTTTGTTTCCAATAGAGGGCATGCCTCCCATCCATTTTGTCAGGTTGTCGAAAGAAGCATTTCCTACAAGTTTGAGCCAAATCAGGGGGGTGACACGATTTTCGCTTTTGCATTAGAGGCGCGTGTCAGTTTTGTGAAGAGCGGCGAGTCGTGAAGCATTGGCGCCACCTCCACGACGCCCGGTCTGCCCGTTGTCTGTTATGATTTTGCATACACAAACTCGTGAAATGTCATAACTTTATCGTCTATTTGCCATATTTTATTTATTTACGGATACATGTGTTATAACAATGGGGGGGGGGCATCGACGTATAGCACCGAACTGTCTATCAGGGTACGACTCAACCCGCTCAAACAGAGTAAAACAGTGCATTTTTCCGTTCTAAAAAATGAGGTTGACCGTTGGCACCAAGCAATTAAGCATGACAAAAAGGATTTTATTGTTAAACCTGGAAATGTAGTTTGTGAAGATCACTTTTTAAATGATCAAATAATTTGGAAAAAGAAAGTTTTAGCTCCGGATGGAACGGTTATGGCGATAGGTATGAGGATTTGTTTACACCGATGTTCTTTAACCTAAAATAATTGAATGGCTCTGACGGTTTCGTGACTACATTGATTTCTAAATTTTGATATATTTTTCTTCTTGTAAAACTTGTAGATTATTGTAATAGTGTGTAACATTATATTTTTATTAGTTTTTGAAATTTTAAAAATATTTTAAAACCCTTACTATCTTTAAGAAAATTGTAAAAGTAACATTAATGACAGTTTTGAATTATCGCCGAGTTTCGACATTTATTACTTTAATAGGAACGTAAGTTCTATTATTTCGGTCTTGCGATCAATTTGAATAAAAAAGACTGTATTAGGTATAATATAAGCCTTTATCGGGTATAATTTGCCTGAGGATGACCAACAGATTGAGGTCGAAACGTTGCGAGAATGAAACTTTTTATAATTAAAGTATTGACTCGGAATACTCCTAGTCTTTTTTATTCAAATTGATCGTAAGACCGAAATAATAGAACTTACGTTCCTATTAAGGTAACAATTGAATTTATCAAAGGAAGATTTCACTTCTTAAAAATTGTTTTAAGAAGTTGTTTATTTTTATCATTTCGAAATTTATGTACAATTACATTAATTTATTAATAAATTCAAGTACTAAAGTAAATTACAATTGTAAAATAATGATTTTCTTGCAGTCAGAATAGTACAAGAAACCTAACTTTAAAAAAACGATAATTTTATGAAAAAGAAAGTCGCGACATTTTGTAAAACTAGCTTTGTTCAATTGTATATAATAAATTATTGTGTTCTGTCTGCATAATAATTGCTATACTTTAATCGCAGTATATTCGTAAATAATTTAAATAATTATATTTATTTAAATAAATTAACCTGGCATTTATTACTCCTATATACCATCCTACTGTCTTTACCCCATATTTAATTTATATCTCCATCTTTTCATTCAATTTTTAAATAAATAAACGACTAAATGTACGTTAAAGTTAATAACTTTATTACTGATAATCTTTTAGCCATTTCACGATCAATACAATATACTGAATATTGAAAATTATGATTTTTAAATTTGCTTGTATATTTTTATTATAATGTAATAATAGATTAGGATCATTCGAGTAATTAAAAAATAGACAAAAAATTTTATATATTATCATTTCAGAACATTTAGTTTATTTGTTTTAAACGGTAAATACGTAATCTTTATATTTTACCATTCCACTCTACTTGAAAATTAAAAACCGACATTTCCAGTGTATGTAAGGTCTATTTTTTAATCCTAGGTATTTTTTAAATTCTAGAAACAGTTAATCCTTGCCTAATTCAAGCTAAAAGTATTTAAATTATCCACAAACATCCAAAATATTATAAAAACTGCGAAAAATACTAAATCTCCCATGATTCTAATCAGCTTTCGTTCAAATATAGGGCGTGGCGCTAGTGGCGCCAGTGTTTCATTTTCTGCCGTCCTTCACAAAACTGACACAGCGCATTTGTATGGCGAGTCACCCCCCTGGCCAAATCTATTTTTATTGAGGCATGCCACAAAGGCCCGGAAAATCCGATAAGATTCACATGGGAAAATTTTGGTTCTTTAAAAAATGAAATGCAAATTTATGGGTCTTAACCTAGCTTAGGGAGATTATTATAATTTATTTGAAAGTTTCCGAAGAATAATTTCTGGTTAACAACTTTGTATTTTCGCACCCCCCCCCCCCTTATCCCACACTCATAGATTCCCAAAAATTCCCCGAAAAACTGAAATTGAAAATTTTGCGAAAAATTCACACATATAAGCTCTGTTGCGACCTTTTTTGTCCTAAATTATTTTTATTGTAAAACTCTAGTTTTTTTAATTTGGTTGAATTTTTTGCTTATTATTAAATGTTTACATCATTCAGATATTACTACCTTTTAAATACTTGTTAAACTATTTCGACAGTGACAAGTATTCATCGGGATTTTCATGTTCTTGTCTTTTTCGGAAATTCTAAAAATTATCTTTCTAGTATTTTAATTTTTAATTTTTGAATATACATTCAAAAACAATTCCTTAATTTTCAGACTGTGATTGTGACTTTTAAGAGGAATTTAGTTTAGTTTTGTGATGAATGTCAACAAAAACATTAAATTATAATGCGTACAATTTATACACAGGGCGTTAATTTTTTACAATTTTTTCATTTTTATAGATTGGTTTTTGAAAATTATGATTTTCAACGAATTTGATTAAAATAGGGTAATATAAATGACATTATTGGAGGATGAGTTAAAAATATCAGAGTCTCATTTAATTACCAAAACTAAATCAATGATAAGCTAAATTTTTTATGTCAAAATTGTTTCCTTTTATTCTTGTTATAAACAATTATTCTATACGTTTATCAATTTTTCACTAGTGAATACAAAATTAGACAAGAGTCCAATTTAAAAAAAATAAAAAACATCTCTGTTGTTCATTTATAGGTATCATGTGAGTTTTAACTAGCATACAAATTTTATTAATTCAAACCTTATAGTTTTCCTATAAATAATAATGAACAGGACGGAGAGCCGTAAAGTGAGGAAGTTTGGAAATCTGTTTTTTTCATTGTGAATCTTTTTCATGCTCATTTTGCATAAAATTATTCATGATATAATTGATTTATTTTCGATCATAACTTTAAAAAACAAGTTTTTTTGTTTGAACAAATTCGTTCTGAAATGAATGCTCAAAATTTATTCTTTTTTTCTTTAATTAATGTGATGATTTGTCATATTTAAGAGCAAAATGTTCTTTTAAAACCATTATTTAATTGTTTAAACAATTCATTAAAGTTCAGTTGTATATTTTAATGGAAATACGATCAAAAGTCTAATTTTTTTTTAAATCACCACCGTAGACTGATGACTATTGATCCTGTGAAAGCTGAAAGGAAGTTTTTTTCACTTAGGTTAATCCCGCAGATTAGTTGATGGTGGTCTCAAAGGAAATGAAAATGTTCGTATTTCTCAGACTTTACTTAAAATTAAAACAAAGATGATGACGATTAATCATTTTAAGGATTTGAATAACATTTAAACGCTCAATGATAAACTTTATTAAATTTAATAGAAAAAAATCAAATTTTCCTATCGAATTTCCATCAAAATGTACAATTAAACTTTAATTGCATTATTTAATTACCCTCAAATTGTTTAACACATTTCAAACATAAATATTTAAAAAATGTTAAAAGTGCTATTTAAAATTAAGAGTTTGTTACAAAATGTGTTAATATTACCTAAATGACATAGATGTTCAGTAATAAGCTACGAAGATAGCCTAATTAAAAAATAGAGTTTTCTACATAAATATAATATAAATATAAATAATAATTAATATTTTAAACAATTAGTAAATTCCTTAAACAAAGATCGGCCTTCCTGATGATGACTAATTGTCTGATTCAACGTAAAAAAATCTGCCCGCTTCGCGGGCACATTCTCATCGCGCGCTTCGCGCGCGGCTCGCTGCCCTCGCAAGTTTGAGCGCGCCTAGGGCGCGCGACTGTTGGATCTCGCGCTTCGCGCTCGATCATGTATTCACCTCGCGCTACGCGCTCGGCTCCTCTAGTTTTTTCAACTTCGTGTTCGACTTCGATGAAAAGAAAAAGTTTGTTTGCAAATATTATAAAATTATCAAAACCTCTACATATTAAGTGATTGTTAAATTTGTTTTTATTTTAGACTGAAAAGGAACTTTATTTACTCAAGGTTCTATCGACCTTAAGGAACACATTCTCATCCAGACACTCGCGCTTCGCGCTCGATATTTGATTTGAAAATCATTTGAACTGTATGATAGAAACAAAAAAGTTTGAGCGCACTTACGGCGTGCGATTTGGTAAATACACTGAGCGCGCACTTTGTGCTTCGTGTTATATGTTCTTCATATACAAATTACTAAATTTGTATTTGATTTCAAATGAAAAGTAATGATATAATTCAGGCGACAAATTTTATTAGTTAACATTTTATTTTAGCTTGTGCCGTTTATCAAAAAAGTTAATTTTTTCATTTTTAATATATTCTTACCACAAAAATTGATTACGGGTTTGTAAGTCTTTTTTGAATGCGCAATTTTTGTTCATTTATATGTTTTCGTACCTTGCATTGTTTTTTCAAAAATTTGATTTTTTTTACTGTCAATGTTATTTTCACGAATAAAACAAAAACCACGAATCCTATCGAAACATGAGTCACAATAAATTTGTACCTCTTCCTTGGATGAACAAATTTTGTTTCGGTCATTTTTTCGTAGCTAGTAATATTCGTCTGAAAATTTGATTTTTCTATTTTCAATGCTGTTTTTTACGAATAAAACAAAAACGACGCGTCATATCAAAAAGTGAATAATAAGGAATTTGTAGATCTTTTTTAGGTACACAATTTTGGTGAGATGATCTTTTCTGTTATCTTGCATACTTTGACAGCAAAATGGCTTTTTCGATTTTTCATTAATTTTTTGTGCGATCAAAATTTGAATTTTTTATTTTTCAAAAAATTCAAAAAGTTATTATGAAAATATTATAGGGTGTTCAGGAATCAACGTTTTTCTCCTCTTGACTTTTTTTCATGTCGTGCGTTTTTCGGCTTAAAATGCTCATTTTCGTTTGTTTTTTGGAATTTTGAAAATGCTATAACTCCAGTAATTTTTTTTTTATCACGAAAAGTCATTAGAATATTTTGTTCGTCATTTTCCGTACTACTAATAACCGTACATAGAATTTTCAATTCTTCAAAAAAAGTGGTCTCAAAAATTTTCAAAATGTGCTCACTTTTTGGATTTTCATCCAAAATAGCTGGTTAACGAACTCGTTCTCTATTTTTTGGCCATAAAAAAGTGTGCCAAAGCTCAATCAAATCTGATCATTTTTTCGAAAGTTATCGTGGCTGCAGACAGACAGACAGACAGACTACAGACAGACACCTTGATAAAAATCGTTTTTTCTGACTCAGGAGGTCTCAAAACGTGGAGATTTGATGAAAACCGACTATGTCAAATTTTACATGAAACCAATACCTTCTCATTAGAATGAGAATGTAAAAATCTGCTCGCAAGATTAAGCGAGCCTAGGGTGCGCGTCTGTTAAATCTCGCTCTTTGCGCTCAATAATTTATTTTCCTCGCGCTACGCGCTCGATCTTTATACTTCCCCCACAATTGTGCACAGAACTTTTGAAATTAAGGGTCAAAGCATCGACAACTGTAATTTGGTGATTGTAAATTCTTTTTTGTTAAAGCTCCTTTCGGCTTTAATGAACACATTCTCATTACGCATCTCGTGCTTCGCACTCGATTTTTTTCAAGATATGAACTTTCCTACATTATGTTCAACTCTATTACATTAAATGTATCTTATATTTATGCTTATTCAGATATTGCAAAAAAGTGAAAATCTTATTTTCCATGATTACCATAATATTTGTTCCTTATTTTGCATTTATTTTCATTATACAGCAGTGAGACCGTGAAATGGAATTTTTCATTTTTCATGATATTTTTCGTGGATAAAACCAGAACCGTTGGTTAAAAAATGCTGGTTAACGAACTCAATCTTTCTTTTTGGCCCCTCAAAACGTGTGCTGAAGGTCAATCCAATCCGATTAGTCTTTCAAAAGTTATCCGGTTGATTTTTTAATAAACGGTCGAAAATGAATGTGTATCATGTGTATCTTTGTGTTACTCTATTTATGAGTTTCGTTTGTATTTCCGACTTCATTTTTACGAATATGTATAACATTTTTTGTTCCGATTTGAAAAGGTAATGTTCAAATTAATAAAATCATTGTTTATTGCTATTATCTTATTTTTATATAACATTGTGAAAACTGAAAACATTGATTGATTTTTTATGTTTTTGGAAAGGGGGATAATACTTATTGAACAATCAGATATAATATCCAAACTTTAATAGTTTCTTCTTGAGGGTTTAGACGAACGATTAGGATTTTTGATATATTTATTTATTCGTTTTTGCGACTACGACAGGGATTTCAAAAAAGGCGTTCGAACAATCCCGGACTTACCTTACGTATACCATTACCATTAAGCCATTTCCCTTTCAGGGTAGGCGTGACA
The DNA here is from genome assembly GCA_932195095.1 of Andricus curvator. Lineage (NCBI taxonomy): Eukaryota > Metazoa > Arthropoda > Insecta > Hymenoptera > Cynipidae > Andricus > Andricus curvator. Next base: position 155,467 of record CAKNYM010048889.1, read on the forward strand.
CTACCCGATTCGGGTAGTGTTTCTAGGTGGATAGTTTTCTTGTAGTTATAAATAACTACAAGTGTGGGCTCACCACACCCATGATATGCCAACAGCACGCAGTATTCTCGAATGGTCACCCATCCAAGTACTAACCGCGCCCAACGCTGCTTAACTTCAGTGACCTGACGAGAACTGGTTTTTTCAGCGTGGTATGGCCGTAATTTTTGGGAATTCACAAATGAAACAAATAACTGGCAGTAATTGTACAGAAGTTTAATATGAATTTAACTTTATGCGCCACAGAAACCAGGTGAGTGAAAAACAAACCTAAACAACAACAATTTTGTTTGAATCACGGAATTTTGTTAGTCAGGGAACAGTCATGGATTAAAAAAAAAATCTTGTAAAAATCAGGGAATTTCTATAACTTTAAATAACTTCCAAGCAGAATTAATTTGAAATTTTTCAATTTTAATATGAAATTGTTTTACTGCGTTTACAAAATATTTTAGGTTAGAAATTTTACAAGTTAAATATATTAATGGTTAAAGAAAATGAAAAAATTATCAGGGAACAATTAGAGAATTTTTAAAATAAAATTTTGCGGTAACCCTGATATAATATTCTTGTTAGTAATTTACTTGCCTTGTATTTATAGTTCTTTTATTTGTAATTGCTTTTTCCTGAAGATTATCTTTTTAGTTATAAATTTTATCATTTGTTTGAAAGTTCAACAATTTTGTTAATAACTCATCCTTTTTGGTTAAAAACTCAACTACCATCACATCTGAGACTACCGTATAAACATGTAGGCGTTTCTCAAGAGTGTACATCCGCCGCGGTGGCCCCCCCCCCCCCCGGCCCACTAGGATTTCTGGATTTTATCAAATGTTTAAATTTTCTAAAATTACAAAAATTTCTCAAATTATCATAATTTCTAAAATTTTCGAAAGTTTTTAAATTATAAAAATTTCGAAGATGTTCCAAATTTATAAATTTATCAAAATTTCTAAAATTATAAAAAAGTCTCAAAATTTATAAAATTACCAAAATTTATAAAATTTCCAAAATGTCTAAAATATGCGAAATTTCCAAAATGTTTACACTTGATAGAAATGTTGAAAAAATGGTTAAATTATGAAAATTTCTAAAATTTCTAAAATGTTCTACATTTCTAGAATTTCTCAATTTTTAGAAATTTCTAATGTTTCCAAAATTTTTTTAATTTTATAAGTTTCTCAATTTTGAAAAATTCTAAAATTTTCAGAATTTCTGACATTTCTTTAAAACTCAAATTTTTTAAAGTTCTGATGTTTTCAAAATTTGTTATTATTTACATTCACCATAGATTTTCAATATTTTAAAACTTTCCAAAATTTCCTAAATTCACACAAAAATAGAAATCACATTTAACCTTGGTTCATAACATACATTGTTTCGAAAACAATATGACACACAACAGAGTAGTATACTGGATTGGTTGGTAACAGTCCAGTTGGACACATGCGCATGAACTCAAGCGCTGAAAATGTTTTTCCAGGGCAGAAAGGTGATGACGTATTACAAATTTTGATAATTATGAAGATTATGTACAATTGGGAAATTTTTACAAATTTAGAAATTTTGAACATTTTAGAATTTTCTAACATTTTATAAAATTCAGAAATTATGATAATTTTTTTCATTTTCATATTTTTAGAAATTTTGAACATTTTAGAAAGTTTTGAAATTTTGAAAACATACGGGAATTTAGATAATCTAAATATTTTCAAAATTTTTCGAAATTTTCGGTACCACAGTACTTGCAGTGAGGGGGTCGATTATCGCAAAATGCGTGCTCAGAAATGTATAATGTTTTATCATTTTCGTATAAACTCACTTTTTACTCCTGAACAGTAAAACTTTAGCCCCCCTTCATAGGAATAAAAAAAGGCTGAAATAATGCATGTCTTTTAAAAATTTTATTTTTTGAAAAATTTTATTTTCAGGATGTCTAACTCATCATATTATATTTAAGGACATGGCTGACCAACGAAGATCACTACCACTTGAGAAGGCGCCGCTCGCGAGTATGGTGTTAATGATTTTTTTATTCGATAACTTAAACAATTTCGACGTCCAAACGTTAAAAGTGAGTTTTCAAACGCGGCCAAACGACGTCCATACGACTGGTAAAATAATTTTGGAAAAAAATTAAAATTTGTTGTGCAGCGTGAAGTTTGCACTCCAGTTTCGAGAACTCAATATCTTTTTTAGTTTTTTATTCTAAATGAAAAAGTTTGGTTTTCAAACATGACCAAACGATGACCAAACGATTCCATCAAACAAAAGTTTATTGAAGAATTTTTTTTTGTATGAGGCTTGAAGGTTCAACAATAAAGCTGAACTTTATTTTCTTTCATGACCGAAAAATCTTTTTTTGTTGAAAATGCGTTTTTTTTGTTTTAGAGTTTATTTTTGTTGTTGAAATTTCAGCTTTTCTGATTGAAATATCAACTATTACACTTTTTTATTGAGAACTTATCTTTTTAGGTTGAAAATTCAATTATTTTGTTGAAAATTTAATTATTTCGTTAAAAATATAAGTATTTTGTTAAAAAGTCATATTTTATAGTAGAAAAGCCTTTTTTAATAAATTAATTCATTTAAAAATTTCAAATTTGTATCTGAAATATTATTTGATTCCGGTCATAAAAGATCCTATTTTAAAAATATGACCAGATTAAAATGCTGGTATTTGAATGTTTATGTTCAGGAAAAATGAAGAACTGGTCAAGGAAAAATCAGGGAATTTCGAAAATAAAATGTTCACCCTGCAAAGCATGTATTATCTGAAATAAAAAAAATTTCCATTAGTTTCAAGTCCCATATCTTATTATTTCTGGAAACCATAAATTACGTACAGTAAGAGCGGGTGGCGAACAGAAATATTTTGTTATGTTTCGTTACAGCGGGAGTGGGGTCTTGAAGTGGGCCTATAATCCGTTACGTAATTTAAGTACGGACCCTAGGGTACTTTCCTCCACAAAGTCGGATCCTACGTCGCTTCAGACGTCGTTTTTGATGTAGTGCCCTACATAGTTTCCTACGTAGTCTATGCCGTCAGAATTTGCAATAGAGTACTTCCCTCTCAAACCAGTGAAACTTCGTGAATTTTTTAATCAATTGGAAAATTGTCTCGATTCACCTGGATGTTGTTTCGGGACAGAGAGCATGTAGTATTGATGGCGCCAGTGGCTGTCGTTCATTCGCGATCCGATTGATTAAACCAGACTGGCGTCACGCGTTTATTCAACGGGCAAAGGAGACGAGTTGGAATCGTTGGAATTCAGAGAGCTGAGGGAAAACCAGCAGTCCGATTCCGGAAGTACCCGACCTACCGTAGCCTCGTTTTCACATGAACACCAGAGCCAACGTGGAGCAGGAACAAAGGAATACGAAAACAAGGGAAGAATGAAACGACTTGAAATGAATCAAAGGTAATCTGATGCCGGGATCGTCGGCGCTCAACGAACTAATAAGCTTTAGCCCGCAGACGCTGTTCTGTTGTTCCTTGATCAACTCACGAAGATAACGGAAACTTTCATCAGCGGGCGATAAACGAAAATGAGAAAATAGACCTTATAAATTTCGATAAAAAGGAAAAAACGCGATTTTCTACCCTGGAGTTTTTTAAAATTATGAGGTATCGAGCATTGCTGTCAGAGAGGTAGAAAACAAACACGGACTAAGATAGTTCAGTACGAGGGGTGTCTCACTCAGGATTCAAATGAAATCGTTCGAACAAAGTAAACGAATTCGTACGAATCCTAACGATTTTGATGAATTCTGATATTGACGAACCGGAATCCTTTTTTGGGAATCGGGAGCTCCGAACGCTGTACAGTCACAGCGTTGCGGAGCGTTGGAGCTACGAATTCGTCCAGAGTCCCACAAAGTTTGACGAATCCGACGAATCCAAGCAGTGACTGCGAAGCGCGGAGTCGTACAATGCGTATAACGCACGAGTGACGCACTCACTGCTTAAATATTTCTTTTTTTTCTAATGATTTCTGAACATTAAAAACTATTTAAAGAACATTTATAAATGATTTCAAGTTAAAGTGACAATAGAAATACTAAGGATGAAAATTAATATAAGAATTTAGTAATTAATATATTAATGAATTATTACAATTTGATTAATTCTGGAGTAAAAGAAAATTATGTTGATTTTGTCTTTAATTTTTAACGTGTGAAAATTAATTAATAAATTTAATTGATTTATTAATGTATAACTGCACATTGTTTTATTAACATTTAATAGTAAAATACCTTGAACATATATTGGGAAATAATTCTGTTCTTAACATTTTGCTACCACCGAGGCTACCACACTATAATTTCTCAACTTTTTTACATTTTCAAAGAGATAAGAAAAATTAGATTATGGGAAAAACTTATTTTGATCTTTTTAATAATTTTGAAAGCTTTTGGTAATATATTGTTTTAAATGTTTCTCCTAAGAAGATTTTTGACATTAATAAAAATGTTAGCTTTGAGTTCAAAAAAAAAAAGAAATAAAGAAAAATTTGATATAGTAAAGTATGTAAGTAAGTATACCATTAAGCCATTTCCCTTTCAGGGTAGGCGTGACACTACTCGATTCCGGTAGTGTTTCTAGGTGGATAGTTTCTTGTAGTAAATAACTACAAGTGTGGGCTCACCACACCCACGATGTGCCAACAGCACACAGTATTATCGAATGGTCACCCATCCAAGTACTAACTACGCCCAACGCTGCTTAACTTCAGTGATCGGACGAGAACTGGTTTTTTCAGCGTGGTCTGGCAGTATACAAAAATATAAATACTGAAAAATTTAAAAAATCGCCCTTAAATTTGACTATTAAGGATTGCCATTCACAGATACATTCTTTTAATGTTGAAATAAAACAAATTATGGAGAAATTAAATCAACAAGTTCCCTCCTTTATTATTAAGGAATGTTTTAAAAGGGAAACAAAACTTAATAAAATCGCCCTTAAGGATAATAGAAAACATGATCGAAAATTTTTAAACATTTTTAATGAACAAGGAAATGTACAAAAACTGCATTTAAAAATTCACTCAGTTATTTTTCATGATCAACCAGACCCCTGGATACTGAATATTTCTAATGTAATTATTCCACATAGAGTTATTGACATTTTGAGATTAGTTGATGGTTTTAGCAACAAATTTGGGGGGCAAAACTACATTCAACTACTTGAAATAATTAGAGACATTGAATCAAATATTTAAAAAAATACCTGAGAATAAAATTGATGAATTTAGATCACAATTTATGGGTTTATCGAATGATTTTTTAAATAATGATAATCCAAAAACTTGGTTAGAGAAGGAATTGAATGAGGGTTTAATTGAAACAAAAATTTTCTTAAAAAATCATCCAGAATGAATGATCACTAAATCAGACAAAGGAAGTATTACAGTAGCTATTCATAGGGATGTTTATATTCAAAAAATGTTGCATATTTTTAATGATGCAGATAGTTTTCAATTGATTCCTAATAACCCTAACATAATGCTTCAAAAAGGGACGTTCAAAATTTTAGACAGAATGAGAACTAATAAATATTTAGGCAATAATATTGAAAGATGTGATATCGATACATCAAGTACTAATCTCTCATTAGCCTATGGACTTGTTAAAGCTCACAAAGATGACTACCCTTTACGACCGGTCATTTTAACAATAGGTTCCCCAACTAGAAAATTGGATGAATTATTGAGTCAAATTATTAAAAAATCAATACAAATCTCAAAAACATCAATTAAAAATAGTCATGCTTTCTTAAAACTAATTGACAGTGTGATAATACCTTTAGACCATATATTTGTCTCTTTTGATGTAATAGCTATGTTTCCAAATATCCCTTACGAAAGAGTCGAAATTGCCATACAAAAACGTTGGGATTTGATTTAAATTAATACCAAAATTCCGAAAAAACGTTTTCTTGATGCTGTAAAATATGTTTTTATTCAGTATATTTCAAATTTAATAATAAATTTTATAAACAAAAGTTTGGAACTCCCATAGGATCTGCTTTATCTCCTATTTTAGCTGAAATTGTCATGGAGGATTTAGAGAATTAAGTTTTTCAAAAAATCAATTTTAATATTGATTTTTATGCAAGATATGTTGATGATTCAGTACTTAGTGTACATAAAAATAATCTTAACACTCTTCTTAATGATTTTAATAGTATACACCCTAGATTACAATTTACTGTTGAGATTGAAACTGAAGGTAAATTAAATTTTCTAGATTTGGCTTTAATTAAAACTGATGAAAGACATATTATTACTGACTGGCATAGGAAAAAGATTTGTTCAGGTAGAACACTTAGTTTTCTTTCAAATCACTCTATTCAAAACAAAATAGGAATCATTAAAAATTTGATTGATAGAGCCCTTAAATTATTACATCCAGTTTTCCATGAAAAAAAATTGAACATTGTAAACAAATTCTTTTTCTTAACCATTACCCTTTTGAATTCATTGAAAAACATGCGCATAACAGAATAAAATATATAAAAAACAAAAACAATGATCAAAATAAAATGAACAGAGAAGATTACAATGCATTTAATACTGTTGTTCTTCCATTTTTTGGTAAAATCTCGAAGATTTTGAAATCAATGTTGGGAAAATTAAGTTTACATACTATTTATAGAATTCCTTTTAAGAGCAATATCATTGTAAAATTAGGAAAAGATAGATATGAAACGCTAGACAAAAAATGTGTTATTTACAAAATTAATTGTAAAGATTGAAATGCAGTTTATGTAGGGTAGACAAAAAGAGCTCTTAGACTTAGGAAAAATGAACATGAAAATAATTTTCGCAGAAGTCCTAGATATCACTCAGTCCTTTCAAAACATAAGGTTACACATGGTCATGACTTTAATTGGAATGATATTAAAATTCTTTATCATGAAAGAAATCAGAAAAAGAGAGAATTCATGGAGATGTTATTTATAAAGAGAGAAGGTAACAAGGCTATCAATTTAAAAAGGGACCTCTCAAGGTATAATAAAGTATGGGATAGAGTAATTAATTGGTTAAAGTAATTTTCTTTGACTAGATAATAGAAAAATTTTCTTTTCTATTAAACAATCAATTTCTCAATTATTAATTTTGATTATATTAAACTTAATTAATTTTTAATTAATATTTTCTTTACAGTTTATATTAATTTTTCAAACCTTTAGTTATTCCCTATAATTAATCGCTGATGAGGAGGTTTAAATTGACCTCGAAACATGTTGGTCCCCTTGTAGTATAAAATGGACGCAGAAAGAAAAAAGTGAGAGGTTGGTTTTTTGGTTGACTTTTTCCCTTTTTCTCCCTGTTTTTTCCATTATGTTATTCTTGTCTCCAATTAGCTGAAAAGTGAGGTTGTTTTGGAATTTTATTTTTTTAATTATGAATATTTTTCCTGCTTATTTTGCAAAAATTCTTCGTAGTGAAATGAAATTCTTTTCAATCTTAATTTTAAAAAAATTTTAAATAGAGACACTAAACATATGATTATTTCCAATCTGCAGGGTTTGCTTATGAATAATTTTAAGATTTCTTTAAATCGAGTTTACATAGTTTTACCTCAATTTTTTGTAAGAAATATTTTCTTTCATTTAACATAAAAAAATAATAATAAAATAAAGTATGCATTGAATTTTAGTGAAAAATTTTTTTTACAAATGTATTTAAATATTTTGGATTGTTTTCTTTTCCTAATTGGAAAATTTAATAATCTTAATAGATTGATCTTAGAATCACCTACAAATGGTTTAGGTTTAATTGTAAATGAATAATTTTAAGTTTTGAATTTTGCAAAATGTGTGAGGAGAAAAAATATCGAAGACTTTGAGACAATTCTTTTAATTTCTCAGGATTTAAAAAATGTTAGGTAAACTCAATTATACAGGGCGTCAAGAGAATGCAAAAATATTCTTAAGCTCGTTCTTAAGATTCATGAGAAAATTTAAAATGATTTTTTTCTTAATGGATTCTAAGATAAAATTGAAAAAGAATACAAAGCATTTTAAATTATTTCCTCAAATTTTGAGAAAGAGTATGCAAAAGATTTAAAAGCAAAATTTTGCCACAATACGTAATTTTACAACAAATTTGAGTAAGTGTAAGAGATACTTAGAAGTTTTCGCACGATTCAAAAATAATAAAAATTTATAAGATATTTTAGGAATTTTGAAAGGTTTCAAAAAAATAAAAATAAATTATTTAGGTTCCTAAGAAAAATTAAAATAATTTTTCATTATGAAAAAATAATTTTAAGAGAAGATTTAAAAACATTTCAAGACATTTTAAAAGATTTCTAAGATTTTCAAAGAAGAATCTGAAAGATTTTAAGACAATTTTTTAAAATTTTGCAGAACTTAAAAACATCACGAAAAATTTGAATAATTCAAAAATATTAGGAGGTTTAAAAATTTTGAAAGGATAAAAAAAGGAATTTCTTAAGATTTATGGGTAAATTTTTCAGGATTTTTTATTTTGAAAAATGAACTTTAAGGGATTTTTTATTTCTTCCAAACTTCTAAGCGTCCTGAATATCTTTTAAAGAGGCTCGAATTTTTCCTAATATTTTTTAGAATCCTGTAAAATAATTTTTTTTAAATCTTCTAGATTCTTTTTTAACACATCTGAAATATTCAAAAATATTTTTTAATTTTTTCAAGAATCTTATAAAATTTATATTTATATCAGTTTAAAAACAAACTGATAATAGGTCTTTTGTTGTAAGTAATTTCAATATTTGTGACTAAAAAAAATGTTAGAAGCTTTCAGTGTTACATCAAAATGTTGTTTTATTTATTTCTATACAACACTTCATCTTAAAAAACCTTTTTTTTATTTAGAAAACCTTTATTATGTTTTTAAACATAATACAAACAATGTTACGGAACTTTGGTAAGGGGGGGGGGGGGGCTGAAGGAAATGTTACGGTCTGTTACACGGGATCTATCGGTATTAAAATGAACATCAACACCGGCGGGAAAAAATAACAAATATTTTATTCTGTGGCGAACATCTGATAAAAAATTTATATTTAATAAAATTGATAATAATTGTTTAAAATATATCAAATTTAAATTTAAATGATAAGAAACTTATTTTCCGTTTTTGACCGTTCTACAAGAGTAACTTTTTCGTCAAATCGATTAAGCATAATATATTTTATATTATTTTTAGCAAGATTATTTTGATTTAGGCCTTCTAAATATTTAATTTCATCAAGCCAATTATCAAATTTTATAACCATGCATACTGCGCAGGTCCGAGATTTGTCCGGTCGCGCGGTCGTTGCGGGGACTCCCCTCGAATTCCTTACGAATTCAAGCATGAATCCCAATGATTCCCGACGGTTCCACTCGAAGTCCTTACGGACTGCTACGAATACTTAACGATTTCATCAAAAACCATCGGACTCGTACGGATTTTCCGTTTTCAAACGATTATTTCACGAATTCGTACATTCACTGCTGATTTCCTACTTTGCTTTTTACGGCATACATTGCCTTACCGGAATCCTTACAGATTGCCCTCTGATTTCTGACGGAATAAGCCGTGATTTTTTGAGTGAGACGCCCCTCGGTTCAGTATGTTTGAAAGACTTTCGTAATGATTAAGTAATTAAAAAAAAAAAGACGCGTTCTAAACTAATTCAGTCAACATTTTACTTATTGAATCAATCAAGCATGGTTCAACTAAACAATCAGTCATTTTTACTGGAAAAACAGTCATTTTAACATGTAAATCAGTCCATATTGCTGATTATTCATCCAATGCAAGTGACTGCTATGTCTGCTACAATAGGATAGTAATATACGGCTGCGAAGTACTATGGACGTATTCACTATGGGTGTATTTATTTGTGCTCATTTTATAAGCATTTTGCTTCCTCATAAGTATCAAATAAATTTGCTTCCTCATAGAGGGAGGTTTTCCCTCACAAAAGAAAAAAAATGGACACTTTCAATATTTGTCAAGCTTATGTTTCTGTCTTTCGAAAATTTTATTTTCAGAACATCAGAGGGCCCACCAAAATGTCAATTCATGTGTTCTGTTACAATGAACAACATTTAACCTACGGTAGTTTTATATTTCAAATTGAAACCTCATAGAAACAATGTAACTTTTCTTAAAACTTACTGATTAGCTATTGATTAATCAATAATGGTCTTCGAAAGTTCGTCAAAAAATCAATCCACGCATCTCGAAAACGCAAACAATGACATCAAATGCAGTACTGTTATATTCCCAACACAAAAAAATCCTTTCATAAACAAGGAAACTAATTTTGTTAAAAATTTTAAAAACGATATTGATAGGTTATGGTAGATCATGGAAAGTTCTTAATTTTGGCAATCGATGCATTTCGAAGACACGAACAAATATATTGTATACATTATAGTTGTATTTCCAATATTAAAAAAGTTTTCCTTTTATCAACAAGATAAACAACATATTTTTTCAATTTATAAATCGCTATTGCTAGATCATAAGAGGTTTTTGGAAGGTTCGTCAATGGGTCATTCGACGTGTCTCGAAGACACAAACAAACATGTCCGATACAGTACTGTAGTACTCATAATATGAACAAAGTTTTTCTCATACAAACAGAATACACAGTTACACACATTTTTTTTAAACTTCATAAATCGGTAATAGGTGGTCATAAACGGTTCACCAACAGGTCAATTGATGCGTCTCAAGGATGTGAACAAATACTCTACATGTAATATTGTCGTGTTTTGAATATGAGAAAAGCTTTTTTCATATAAACAGACAAATCATTTTCTTAAACTTCATAAATCGGTACTGGTGGGTCATAAAAGGTTCAACAATAGGTCAATCGATGCGTGTGAAGAACGCGAACAAATACTCTACATGTAATATTGACGTATATTAAATATCAAAAAAGTTTTTCTTATATATAAACAGAATAAACCATTTTTTGAAATTTCATAAGTCGGTACTGGTGGGTCATATAAGGTTCATTGATAGGTCAATCGATGCGTCTCAAGGACGCGAAAAAATACTCTACATGTAATATTATCGTGTTTCGAATATCAAAAAAGTTCTTTCCATATAAACAGAATAAACCATTATTTTCAATTTCATAAATCGGTACTGGTGGGTCATAAAAGGTTCATCAATAGGTCAATCGATGCGTCTTAGGGACGCGAACAAATACTCTACATGTAATATTGACGTATTTTGAATATTAAACAAGTTTTTCTTATATAAACAGAATAAACCATTTTTGGAAACTTCATAAATCGGTACAAGTGGGTCATAAAACGTCATCAATAGGTAAATCGATGCGTCTCAAGGAAGTGAACAAATACGCTAGATATCCTATTGTTGTATTTTGAATATCAAAGAAGGTTTTCTTATATAAACAAGGTAAAATTTTTCTTTTTAAATATCTAAACGCAAGAAAAAAACTACTTCTAAATGGTCGATCTAGCTCAAAATCCTGTCTGATCTGGATATCAATCGAAGCTACACTTCATTCAAATTTCATTATCGTAGCTCTTTTACTTTTCGAGATGCTGTGAACAGAAAAAAGTTACACACACACACGGATATTTAAAAAAAAATTATTTCCGAGCTCCTGGGGTCGAATTATATCAAAATAGTAGCAGACCCGACAGAAGTTGTTCTGTATCAACAACAATTTATAAATAAAAAATTAATTAAATAAACATTTTCAAGTGGACTGAATTGTGAATCTAACCCATTCTCGAATCCACTGGAACACACACACAAAATTTCATCAGCCGTTTAGGAGGAGTTCAGTCACATACACACGGACAGAAGAATTATATATATAAAGATGTCAAAGAAGTATATTTGAAAATTTAGGTCATTACAAACCTCCCTCTATGAGGAAGCAACTATTCATAAATTAAAGTTCTTCATTAATTTTCTACATTTTCATAAATGAAATAAAACAATCTGAAATTACTGATTAATACATTGAGATTAAGGGACTGTATCCATCAAAAGGACTGATTTAATGAATGAAATTTAATGATTACGTCATTCAAAGTGACTGACTTAATCAATTGAAGTTACAGTTTAGATAATTAAAAATTACTGATTCGGTCAGTGAACGTCACTGATTACAACAACTCGCCTTTGTTGGTAGCAAATAAATCTTTTTGGCTAAAATTATTTTTTTTTTAAATTAAATTGTTTTTATTTAAAATTAGAATCTTTTATAGTTAAAATATCAACTATTACATTGCTCCTTGAGAATTTATATGTTTTGATTGAAACTTCAACTACTTGGTGGAAGTTGAACTACTCTGTTAAAAAATAGCATATTTTCGATGAAAATTCAACTACTTTGTTCAAAAATCCCTTTTTGGGCTGAAAATTAATGTTCGTAATTAAAAATTTACCTTTTTTTGGTTAAAAATTGATCCTTTTAGTCACACATTTAACTTTTTAGTTGAAAATTAATGTATTTTGTTGAAAATTCGTTTTTTAGGTAGAAAATTAATCTTTGTGTGGGAAAATTAATTTTTCTTAATTTAAGTAATTAGTTCAAAGTTGTACTGTTTTGATAAAAATTCATCCTTTTGGTTAACGATTTATTATTTTAGTTAAAAACTCATCTGTTGAGTTGAATATTAACCTATTTCGTTTTTTTAAATTAATTTTTTTTTTGTAAAAATTTAAATGTTTTGTTGAAAATTCTTGTTATTTGTTGTAAACTAATCTAATGGTGGAAAGTTCATCTATTTAGTTAAAAATTTAACTACTTGGTTGAAGCTTCTTTTCATGGCTAAAAAAATTTTGTTCTTAAAAATATAATAATTCAACTGTGTAGTTGAAAATTCATATATTTTCTTACAGATTCGTTTTCCTTTTGTAGAAAATTATTCTTTGTGGGAAAAAATATTATTTAAAAGTTAAAAATTCGTTCTTCTGTTATTATTTCATCATTTTAGTTGAAAATTCATCTCTTTGGCTAAAAAATTCAACTACTTTCTTGAAATTTGTTTTCTTAAATAGTTTCTGGTATAGAATTATTCTTCTTGGGAGAAAATTAATTTCTTGTTGTTAGAAATTTTAATAGTTGGTTGAAACTTAAAAATTCATCGGTTTAGTTGGAATTTAACCTATTCCATATTTTTTTAATTAATCGTTTTTGGATCAAAACTTAACGTTTTTTTTTTAAAGTCTTGTTATTTATTGTAAACTAATCTTCTTGGTAGAAAATTCATCATTTTAGTTTGAAATTCATCTCTTTGGTTGAAAAATTTAACTACTATGATGAAACTTCGTTTTCTGTTTCAAAATTAATGTTTTTAATTAAAAATATAATGACTATATATGACTTTTATATGACTATTATATCACTATTACGTTAAAGATGTATGTATTTTGCTGAAAATTCGTTTTTTTTTTGGTAGAAAATAATCTTTTCGGGTGCAAATTCATTTTTTTTATAACTACTTATTTGAACGTTGAACTTTTTGTTCAAATTTTGTACGTTTGGTTATTGATTCTTAATTTTAGTTGAAAACACATCTGGTGCGTTGAAAATCTAACTATTTTTTCAGACTACTTTTTGTGAAAAAAAAAAAATAATGTTCAGTTAAAAATGAAACTTTTTGGTTGAAAATTCTTGTATTTTATTGAAATTTTGTCTGATTTGTTAAAAAATGAATCTTCTTGTTTGAAAATTTATCTTTTTTTATGAAAATTCAACTACTTTCTTGAAAGTTGAACTAATTTATTAAAAATAATTTTTTTGTCTCTTGAAGATTCATAATTCAAGTTAAAAGATCATCTTCTTTGTTCGGAACTGAACTATTTTGTTGAAAATTCTTTGTTTTCGTAAAAATTAATTTTTTTTAGTTGAAAGTTTATCCAGTACTCTGTTGGTTGAAAGTTGATATTTTCTAGTTGGACATTCGACAGATTGAGTAATTTAAAGTGATTCATTTTATCAGTGAGTCAAATTTACTGACTTTAAAAGTCACATTTTACTGCTGTGCCAGTCGTCGAATTAAAATAAAATTAAAAAAAATAAAATACGAGTTTTATTTTGCTACGTCGATTTTTGTATGCAATAGTAATACGATAGGGTGCTATGTAGAATATTTTTTATAACATCTGCATGTTTTTGATCCTGAATTTTGAATTGGACCTATAAAATAATAGAACCTGGAATTGCAATTTTTTACATGTTTGGAAATTGATTTTATCATGTATTGTCAGATTGGACAGGCAGGAACGATTTATTTTTTTATGTATTAAACCCGTACCTATTTTCAAAATTTTTTTATCAATCGAGATCCATAGATATCTTCGGTTAGCAAAATTTTTTTGAATTTTGAATGTTCGTAAAAAGTGATTTTTTTCATCTATTTCAATGGTAGTTCCACAGTTATCTTCAGAATCATTTTCCCTGTACAAATTCGTTCATCGCAATATGGCTTATGATTTCAAAACACTTTTATTGAAGAAAAAAATTTTTGGGCGCTAAATTATAAACTTATGCAAAGTCACAATTTTACTGAAAAAATAAACAATTTTGTATACTAAAGTGTTTAAAAGACGTACTTTTTTCCATTTTTTCACATTGAAAATGTGACTTTGGAGCGTCAAAGAGAAAAATATTTTTCATAATTATCGAATTATTGTTTTAAGGCTTTTCATTCCAACATGATGTTTCATTATTAATTTACTTCAAGGCAACGCTACTAATAATTGTTCAATAATAATGCTCATACCAGTAAAGATAAATTATGAGTAATAATTATTTTTTCATAAAAAATATAACCAAGTAGGGGATACTATCCTAGAGTAATTGTATATTATACAATTACCCAAGAGTTGCACAAGTATTTGTCTTGATCTATTTTTTCCACGTTTCCCACTATTTATCAAATATTTTCGTATGGAAATAGTTCAATAAAAATTTGACGTTTTTCACACTATAAATTATTTTTCTCAATTTCCTAAAAAGAAAACATTTCATTGATCTACTCTAGGATAGTATCCACTACTTGGTTCTATTTTGTTATGGAAAAACAATTTTTACTAATAATTTATGATTACTAATAGAAGTATTATTATTAAACAAGTATTAGAAGCGTTGTTTTGCAGCAAATTATCAGTCGAACAAACTCGACAAAAAAACGCGTGAATTTATGCAAACGGGTTAGCATCAAAGTCACATTTTTGAGTTTTTTGAAGTGCATTCTTAGATTCTTCTCCGTCTTCATGTCATAAAAGACGCATGAAAAGGATGAATGGGAAAATTTTTTACATCTTTCAAGTACTTTAGTTTATAAAAATTTTAATTTTCAATTAAAATTGTAAATTTACGTTAGCTTCTTTACCACCAGAACTTTTTTCCTTCGTAACATGTTTTTTTAATTCGTATGGTATAGTGCAATAAACACATTTGTACAGGGGAAATGATTCTGAAGATAAATGTGGAAGCAACATTGAAGTATGTAAAAAAATCACTTTTTTCGAACTTTGAAAATTTATATAATTGCTGCTAACGGAAGATATCGTTTTATAAATCTGTGAAAAAATTTTGTCTCTAATTATACGTGTAAGAAAGTTATTCTTGGAGCTTATATGAATATCTCAGAGAATCCTCTTTTTAAAAGAAAATTGATGCATCTGGAGCCAGATTAAGATAAGCCCATTTGGAAGTCACGTGTTCTGTAATTATTCGCAAAATCATCAGATCAAGATTATATTATCCCTGCACGCGTTAATATATTCCACGTACGATTGTCTTCATGCATACCAAGTACAGTTTCCATTCATTAACCCATTTTGGGGTCTCCAAAATTCGCGTGTGTGTGTCGAGCCAGGTTTACTAATGCCTTAGACTAGGCATAATAATTAGGCAAATGGAGGAATAATATAACAATTGCACAATAAATGGAGATGTGTATGCATAAGGACATTTTCATCGGATTTTTTAATAGATAGATAGATAGATAAACGTTTATTCTTTAGCCTGCTGGCCTAAAAAAATTGACTTGCTTACACTTCCATTTTTTACAGAATTTTCATAAAACTAACCCTTAAAAGTAACATCCTTCCACACTTTATCTCTAACGCCGCTCGCTCTTATCGCATTGCCTTCCTCGCTTCGCCTCGCCTCGCACGCATGTCCCTACTTTCTTGCTTTGCCTCGCATTACCAAACTCTGCCTCCACGGCTAATCCCTAATACTTATCCACTATTTAAAATATTACATTTACTTATATTTACCTCCTCCTCTATTTACAATCTTTCCTTCTCCATTCCTCTTCCTCGTCCCTTATCTTCTTCTCCATCTTACCCAAGACTCCCTTCACCCATGCTACTGCCCTTTTGTCCCCCGTTTCATGCATCAATACCTCCATGCTTATCCCACTTCTATCCACCTCTACGCACTCCTCCAACCAGTGCTCCACTCTTGCCTCCCCCTTCCCACATAGTTCACACATCCTCTTTTCCCTAGCGAGCCAGAACCTCCCTGATAGAAATGGTGACGTTGATTTAACCATACGATCGTAGGCTAAAAAATTACGAGTATATTTATAATATAATACGTGTAATTCAATCACAAAGAGTATGAAATGCACTTACTGCAATATGGCAAATACAACTTATTTATATTTGTGATACAAAGCTGTAATATATGTGTTGATATTATAGGAAATGTGTAATTCTATAAACATATACCTGAGTCAACTATCTTTAAAATGTTTACATTTAGCAATACCCTGTGTATCAATGATTTACCCGACTCGGTTTGTTTTGTTTACAACAGGCGCATCTCAATCGCGCCTGCGTGTCTGCCTTCATAAGCAACAAGAATCGGATGGCTAAAACAGACATCCTGTATGGCTGTATCTATACCAGCAATCAAATAGGGTTCATCTAATCATAAATATTGTTGTACCGCTTATTTATTTCTATCAGTGCTATTAAAACCCTCCATGCACCCACATCTCATTCTCGCTATAAGCTCCTGACTTCCTTTCTCTCCTTTCTCACACAAATTTTGCGCTCTCGCCCTTGGCATAATCCACACATAGTTCCCATTAAACCTTGTCTTTCTTATTCTCTCTTCCCCTGCTGTCTTCTCTATCTCCATGCTGTTTTTCTTACCCAACTCATATACCTTCCTTCCTTCCTCATGCATCCTTCTCACTTCATCCATCTGCAGTCTATTCATTCTAAAATATCTTTCTCTTTCAACCTCCAACTTCTCATCCCATCCCCTCTCCTGTTCTCCTTCTCCCACCAACACTCCCTAACCAGCTTACTTCCCCCCTCTTCCAAAAATTTCTCCTTATATTTACAAGCCCGACTCCCCGCTAGAATCCCTACACTCGTTCTCCCCGTCTCCCTCCTGACAATATAATTAGGCGTGTTCCTTGCCAGCCCCAGTGTCCACTTTACATACCTCTCCTGTGTCAAACAATTTCATTCTCCTTCCAAATTCATCTGCGAATAACTTCTTTCCCAACCCCCACACCTGCCTCATCACCACATTTGCCCTCCTCACTCTCTCTTTTATGTGACCATTCACTCCGCCATTCCTCCGAAACAAGAAGCCCAGGTACACAAACTCTTTCACCTCCGGCACCGCCGTTCCCTTCCACTTCCACTCCCCAGCCTTATCCCTTCCACCTCCTTTTCTGAAACCCATAACCTTGGACTTTTCCGCATTTAGTTCTAACCTGTTCTTATCCAGGTATCTTCTCAACCTTTTCATCATTTCCTTTAAGGCCTCCTCGCTTTTTGCCAACAGCACTATGTCATCTGCATACGCTAGCGACCAAATTCTAACTCATCCTATCCTGACTCCTCCTACCCGGATTTTTTATATTAAATATGTTTTATAATACCATTCTAAAGAATTGAAATGTGAAAAGCGTCATTGTAACGATTGTTTTTATTTTAATTACCATACACTGGAAAAAATTTACTGGATCCAAGGAAATGCGTTTCTTCGCTTTTTTTTCTTTGGACCAAAAATTTTTTTTTTCTAGTTGAGGAAATATTTTTTTAAGCAAAAAAGTCATGCCTCGACTCTAAGAAATTCATTCTTTTGTGATCATAGCGTTGAATTGATAAATAAGTATTCAAATTAAATTAGAAGGAATCTGTATTATCATCGAAGTTGGTAACTATCGATCATGTCAAAATCTTTCACAACTGTGAAACTGGAAATCAACATATCGATCTAAGGTAACTCCTCAATAACAGAAATTCTTAACGTCATTCCAGACTAGATGGAGTTTGAAATTCTGAATTAAAATTTTTATTTTCCGAAAAAATAAAAATTTAAAATATTTTTTTTATAATTTAAAAATAAAAAATTTCGGAAAATAAAAATTTTAATTCAGAATTTCAAACTCCATCTAGTCTGGAATGACGTTAAGAATTTCTGTTATTGAGGAGTTACCTTAGATCGATATGTTGATTTCCAGTTTCACAGTTGTGAAAGATTTTGACAT